>PYFS01001075.1:0-57455 GCA_003671545.1 Ophiognomonia clavigignenti-juglandacearum | reverse complement strand
GTCATGGGTGGGGGTGGGGGGCAGTTGGCCCGGTGGGTTGTTTTTTTGTTCCCATTTAGGTTGGCCCCCTTTTCCGCTGGGCAATTGTTTTTTTTTTTTTGGGTTTCCCCCCCCCCCCACCCCCTCGTTGTGGTCCTCATGCTAATAGACCAGTAATGTTGTGAAGTGGGTGTGTCATATGTTCCAGCATAAACAAAGTGGCAATAAAAGTGTGCTCCTTTTATCGCACGGGGTATCTGAACATGATCCACTGCAAAATCAAGACCGTCATGTACGCTCCGGCAAGCATCTAATTCCAGCAAACACTGTTTCTGTTCATTCCGGACTTGATCAGGTTCTTCAAAAAAAAAAAAGCCGTCTGTCCATGACCCGGACTCCGCCCAAACAACGTCTCCGGCATTAAATCAGCAAATATCGTCGGACCTCATGATACACGCCCTAGGCTGATCGACGCGCCTTAGAACCGGTCTCTGACCTACAGAGCCAGTATTGCGAACGCTGCCGCCGCACCCATGGCACCCATTCCTGCGACCGGCGCATCGGTCCGCCTCGCCACACTGCCGCTAGCGGTGGACGAGGCTGCGGAAGAAGCTGTATCGCTGGCGAGGGCGGAGGCAATGACGCTTGATGCGGCGGCGAGCTCTGAGGGTTGGGCCGAGTTGACGTTGG
Source organism: Ophiognomonia clavigignenti-juglandacearum (assembly GCA_003671545.1). Lineage (NCBI taxonomy): Eukaryota > Fungi > Ascomycota > Sordariomycetes > Diaporthales > Gnomoniaceae > Ophiognomonia > Ophiognomonia clavigignenti-juglandacearum. The sequence goes on along the minus strand of PYFS01001075.1, from coordinate 56,786 downwards.
CGCAGATTTGCTGGGCGCTGTCGATAAGAACTGTAGAGGAGGGGCGTACCGTGGTCAGCACAGAGCGGATGAAGTTTGCTCGGTGGGCATACGTCCAGGGAATGACTGAGGGAGGGACGAGGAAGTAGGAAGCGAAAGAAACTCACTGCCTTGATCGCTTGAACTGCAGTCGCTGAAGAGGATGCATGGGGCAATGTTTTGGGTCAGCTCATCCGATTTGGAGCAGAGGCATGGCAGGTCCGAAGTGGTACAGTTGATAGCTGCAGCCGCCGTCTCGAGACAAGGAAGAGCGCATGCAGGCAGCATAGCGACGATGCTGGCGACATCGGTGCCCGTAGAAGCGGCAGCAGTGGCCGTTGTGGGAGAGGCAATTGTTGTGCCGGCGGCCTGGGCGAAGGCTTGGGCGATGAGGATCGCCATCGAGGCGAGCAGGGCGGAGAGGTGCATTTTGTCTGGCGTTGACGGTGTCTGGTGTGTTTCGTTCGGAAGGAATGTACGATTTTGAAGGAAGAGAGTGAGAAGCTGTCAGAACAGTAAGAAGGCAGATGAGTCCCATGGGAAGTCAGAAGGGACAGTGACACGCAGGAAGGCAATAATATCAATATGCCGCCAAATAAGGAAGTGGCGTTGAACGACTTTTTGGTCGCAAGGAAGGCACCCGAACACAGATGCAGTCAGTAGGGATCTCCCAGCCCAGTCATTCTTCCGTGGCTATGGGACAGGCTATCAATTTTGGTTCCTCGGTCTCATAGTGTTTGGACAATCGCCCTTTGCTGGAGAATGGTGGGTAGTAAGACAATCAGTGCAGGTTCGTCCGGTTTCCAAGCCCGCGGTCTTGTCAGCTTTCCACTGCTCCCAAGCGCCAGATGACAATCGACACTGGTCAGAACTGGCACTTGCCAAGCAGGATCACCCAACAGACCTGACGGCCGCTGTCCTGGCTGTTTCTAAATGGTCATGTCAGGACTTGGGGGCCTCTGTCTGACGACTTAGCTTGGTATCCGTAGCTTGGGCTGTGCCACAGACGACGACCCTGATGACACTGACCCACCCATCGATGACAAGTCCCAAGCCATGTGAGACGAAGATTGGTCTCCGAGACACTGCTTTCCTTTTGCCAATACCGGTGGGCACGTTGAATCAATACGCGCGTACGGGTGTTTGGTATAGGGCAATATTGCTTGGTGAAATGGCTGTGTTCAGTTTTCGGCAGTCACAGACTTCGCAGGCTCACTGCTGCCTCTCTTCAGAGCCTGTGATGTCATCCCGCATCTGCGACAGGTTGATTAGATAAGCAAACCATTGCAGTACCGAAGTATCTTTCTGCAGCTTGCTGCGTTGGCTGTCTCGGACGCAAAGTGGCATTGGCAAAGCTGCATGTATACAACTGTAATACGACGACATGGACGACTGTACCACCCTCTCAGTGTCCTGGCGACGGAACTACGCGTCAAATTGAGAATGGCAGTGCTGCTGATGAGGGCCACCCGGCTTCGTAGTGAGATGTCGACTTTTGGTAGTGGTAGATGGCGTTGGCCCTTTACATCAAAGCTTGACGACAACGACGACACTCACTGCTGGCATGGTCTCTCGTTGCTATAATGAGTCTCTTTGCGGACAAAAACGACACGCGTGACACTTGCTGAGATAGATAGGGCTCATGAAGATGGATGAGACTGAGTGTTCGTAGGCGGAGCCAAGTAGCATTGGCGGAATCTGGGCAGCAAGGTTTATCCTTCATTCGTGAGAGATATGCTTGGCTTATCCATTCTCAGCACGATCATCGTCCACTTCAGACGGCACGAACAAACCAGATGGCGCCCAAGATCCTCATCTTCGGCGCTGGCAGCATCGGCGGCACCTATGCCGTGATCCTCTCACGCGCCGTTCCCGCAGCCAACATTACCGTCATCTGCCGGTCCAACTACGACGCCGTGTCAAAGGATGGCTTCACTCTGCACTCGACCGTCTGGGGCCGAGATCTCAATGCTAAACCCACCGTCGCCAGGAACATCGCCGAAGCAGTAGAAGCCAACGCAGGATCGCCCTTCGACTACATCTTCATCACAAGCAAAGCTCTGCCCACAACACCCTCCACTCCTGAAGTAATCAAGCCCGCCGTATCCCTCTCAACAACCATCGTGCTCATCCAAAATGGCATCAACACCGAGGCGCCCTACGCAGAGCTCTTCCCGGACAATCCCATCCTCAGCACCGTAGTCTATCTGCCCACCACTCAGATCCAGCCCGGCGTAATCGAGCACAAGGAAGTCGAGCTCCTCCACATCGGGCCCTACCCCTCCAGCGCGCCCGCGCCCCACCAGGCCGCGGCCTCCGCCCTCGCGGATCTCCTCACCCGCGCCGGCGCCTCCTCCAAGGTCCACGCCGACGTGCAGGCCGAGCGCTGGTCCAAGCTCCTCGTGAACGCCGCGTGGAACTCTATCTGTGCGCTCACGCGGTGCCGCGACCGGCAGCTGCTGGACCTCCGCGTGGACGGGGAAGAGTTCGCGGGCTTTGTCCGCGGCGTGATGCTGGAGATCGCGGCGACGGCGCGGGCGTATGGCCACGGCGGCGTCGTGAACGAGGCCCTGGTCGACGCGCAGCTGGCGCGGGCGAAGGTGCGCGGGCTGCCGGGTATCCAGCCGTCGATGTTGGCGGATGCGTTGGCTGGAAGGAATATTGAGGTCGAGGCTATTGTGGGCAATGCAGTGCGCTTGGCGAAGGAAAAGGGTGTGGATACACCTACTTTGAGGACAATTTACTTCCTTGCGGTGGGGCTGGATCGGAGCTTCACGTTGGCGAGGCCGTGAGAGCTGGGTGGGTGTGTAGAGAGCACTGAATGTAGAGATGTGCTGATCCGAGAGACCTTCTAGAGTTGCACATGGTTCACGGTATCGAGACAGGTTTTGCTGTACACAAAGGACTTGTTCCTCTTATGTCTGAGCCTGGCGCTCCAGGTCGCTTCTCCTCACACGCTACACCAAAGTCTTGAAGCACAATCCTCGTGATCCTCGGATCCTCGGACTTCGTCTTCACCTAATCCTGAACCTCACGCCTCGGGAGCATTTCTACTCCGCATGTCCATAGAAAAGTCTCATACAGAATGTACCTGGAGAGCTAAGCAGCGCTACCATCACTATGAGCTTCGTCACAAAGTTCCTAGCAACACATGTCATGAGATGCTGTTGGGGGAAGGCAAATGCCAAGAACAAGTAAGCAACGGAGAAGGCCACACTAGTGATTCAAGTTTGAGGACCCGACTTCCGGGCCACGGCCCTGGCGGCGACGAGCTCACAATTGACCTGCCAAGAATGAGTAAGCTCATCACCACTGGCTTTTCATATCTGCTTTGTGAAATCCTTATGCCAAGAGAAGGCCGGACCTGGATGACTGTTGATGAGAAGACGATGTGTACAGAAGACTAGAGCCGGCTGATGGGGCAGGGGCAAGGTTTATGCTGACGACCGCCGGCCATCTGGGTGCGAGCTAATGGAGAGTAAGAGAGTGCAAGGACCAAGACGATAGGAAATAGGAACAGATCTTCTATGATAGGTATGGTCATCATATCGAGCGTCAGGATCTCTATTGAAGTCCGCAAAGTATAAAGGTAGGTAGCTGCTGTCGGTTGCTCTGGATGTTGAGCTTGAATCATCATCATCTTCTTCAGAGCATTCACATTCCAAACACAAATAACCACTTCAAAAACACTTCAAACCAACCTTTCAAATCCAGCAAAAATGCGTGCCTCATCCATCATCTTCTTCATTGCCAGTGTGGCCACCGGAGCCCACGCCACCATCGTCGAGGAGTTCTTCAACGCCGACTGGTAAGCACCTCCACCGCAAACACACAGTCCACTACCGCAGACTGACTAATTCTGTCCCTCCTTCCAGCTCCGGCACGCGTGACATCTCCAACGACATGGGCATCTGGTTTGATGACTCGTCCTTTGCCATCAATGACCAGACCAAGTGTCTCTGGGTGCAGCACTCCGATGAGGTCTGGGCCTACGAAGGCGAGCTGGACAAGGACGACGACAGGTGCATCGGCACTGTGCTTGGGCAGCTGCCCGAGGGTAACCCCAAGCCGGATGAGTTCGTCGAGGGCAGGCGTGTTACCTGCATTACCCTGGAGACTCCTCGGTAAACACTTCCAGCTCTAGGAGTCCAGGTGGATCTGGAACATGAAGCGCGTTCAGGTTTGAGTGGTGCGAAATCTGCTGGCCGGATTTGGGGGAGTTCAGCAAATGGCAATCGGTTGTTATCATCGGGCATAGCAATTTAGCAAATGAGAATCGGCGTTTTGCTTCTTTTCTATCAAACAAACCTGACGACATCCTCTATGAGTCTGTTTAGAACAACATGACGGTACTGATATGGAAAATCTCGAGACGGTACGAGCGAACGCAGCTGCACTATTGTGCCTATACTAGTCAGCCGTCAGAATCCGTGGACAGAATACAAACTCTCCTGGGAGGCTCCTAGCCAGAAACTCCTACGAAGAAGGGCAACTAACCTTAGTCTCGTCGGATACGTGAGAACACGAAGTAGAAACCAATATCGTCAAACCTCCCCACTGTCTGCCCAACCCTCAACCTCCAAGACCACCTAGCATCCCAAACCCAGGCAGTCCCAGCCCATCGCCAACTCTCATTCCACCATCCACACCCTCATCGCCCTTCACAATCGGCACATTCCCCATCCCCTGGCCCATCGCATCCCGACTCGCCACTCCCAAACCACTCCGCTGCATCACAAACATCGCCGCCTCGGGGGCATTCTGATTATACGTCAGATGATCCAACGTCACCACATCGCCTCCCCGCGCACAAATAGCGTCCTGCGGGTGGCACAGACTCAGCACGCGCTGCGCGTTGTCCACGCCCGGGATGGCAGACCCGTTGCGCGGGTCGCCGAAGAGGAGGACGCTTGTTATGCGCGGGTTTACCAAATCCGGGGAGAAAGCACCGCCCGATGTGTCGTTGTTGTTGTTGGTAGTGGTGGTGTTGGCATTGATAAGCTCCATAGCCCCGTGCACGACCTGCGCCCCCTGGCTATACCCCGCGAGCACAAGCTTCGTATCCGGGCACGCCGCGGCAGTCTGATTAGCCATGAGCGCCATCACCCCGGCGCCGAAGGACGAGCCGCCGGCGAGGAAGCCCGGGATCGAGGCTGGGTACGGGATGCCTTGGACCGCGAGGGTGGTGCTGCCGTTGATGTAGTTGCGCAGGGCGGTGGCCAGGGAGGGCCCGGTGAAGAGGCCCATGTTGCCTAGCGAGTGAGTGTATTGTAAGACTTGTGGAAATTGTCTTGGGGTGGAAAAGGTACCGAGTTGGGTGGGGTGCTTACCTGGTTCTGCTGTGCCCCGGGCGAAGAGCACCGCCATGCCGGGGCAGGTAGCGTTCGCGCCTACTGCCGTGATGGTGCTGTTCGTTACGGGCTCGTCGTCGTCGTCGTCCGTATTGCCTTTCAGGTCCACGCCGAGGAGTTCGAGTAGGTCATTGTCGTTGGTGGCGTTATTGAAGGCCCGGACTGCCCCGATGAAAGTCGTCAGCAGAGACGTTGCGTCTTCGATGAGATCGCCGACGGCGTCTGTCAGGTTCCCTAGTGCGCTGCCGCCGAGGAGGTCGGATAGGTCTCTTCCGTTGGGTGGTGGGACTGCTGCCCGCTCCGTGGGATGGGCGTGGATGTGCGATAGTGGTGAGACGAGTAGGAGGAGATGAGTAAAGGTGAGCCATGGGCTTTGGCATACGTGCCGCATCGTGGCGGGTGGATTCTGCGCGCCGCTCCCTTGGATGGAGATATATATAAATGTTCAGTGGCTGTCCAGCTTCAGTAGCCTGGGAGAAATCGACCATCCGACGCGTATTCGACGAGGGTTGCAATTCTGGTTCTCATACACCTTCAAGTGTGAGTCTTTCTTCCAAAAACAGCGAGGCGTCTCAGCGATCTCTAAACATGAAGTCATCCACCTTCATAACCTATATCACAAAACCCCGCCATTCCAAAACAACCAGTCGCATGAATGTGCTCGCGCTGGATGAAAGTTTCGTTGCCGCAGTATTAGAGTTTCACCGCCCAAGCGCCGGCGGCTGTGAACGTTTCAAGATCACCATCCACGTAGTGAGTAGTGCCAAGATGAAATCCGTCCCATCTTCCAAAGGCATGGGTCTCGTAGCCTTACACTTGCGAATGTGTTGAATGGCATTCCTTCTCCGCTGTGCCAATGGATTTTTAGTCGAAGAATCCGAGCCAGCGGGCTATTGTAATCTTGTGGATCACTAGCCGCTCGAGAATAGATCGTCTGACCTTCTGCATTGCTCTGTGATTCAACACGTATGAACCAGGTGGTTGCTTCTTCGAGTCGGCCAACAAGACGTCTGTGTGAGCCGCCGTGTGCCGTAGCTTGCTGTGGGACACGTTGAGGTCAGCATGTGAACTGGAATTCACTCATCCGCAGCAGCCTCACGACACAAGTCGAAGCGAGGACAGTAGTAAGAATGGTTATTATTCCCCATAGCACAGCGATATCCCACGATGTAGTTGATATCCTTCACCACCTGTGATGCTCCAAGCCCATGTCTTCAAAAACGCCTGGCTCATCAGTCCCCCCACGCTCACCGGAATGCATTCTTTACTTCCATCCTTGGCCACTCAACTAGACTCTCGCCACCATACAAATCAGCCACGATCCTTGCGAGCCTTCCCTCCACTTGGTCGTAATACTCCGCACAAGCCCTCGTAACCATGTTCGCCAGCCCGGCGTTCTCATCGAAGTGCTTATCTACGCGCTTTCGCAATGCCTCGATCCCCTTGCGCACCTCGCGCGCGTCGTAGTGCAGTAGCACCTTGTCGAATGTCGCCTTATTATTGCTGGGCTGCATGGCGACGGCTTGAGGCATTTTGCCGGACTTGAGCTGGCCCTCAATGTTCTCAATCTGGTCGAGCAGGCGGCCGAGCGGCCGCCGCATGATCGAGTCGAGGTAACGCGTCATGTGCTCGTCGAGCTCACCCTGCGCAGCGGATTTCCATTTTTCGAGGGTGTCGAGGCTGTGCGTGTCGACTTCCTCGATGTAGTGGTTCATGTTTTCGATTAGCAGAATGTGGTAATTCAAGGCCTCCTTGTCTTCCGGGTCGGCGCTTGCGCTGGCTGCTGCGACGCCGGCGGCGGGATTCTCGCGGGCAATGACCTTGAGGGATTCGAACATAGATTTGAGGATGCGGTCGTACTCGCGGTCGAGGGTTCGGCGGACATTGAGGTTCGGGTCGATGCCTGTGAGCATGTTCTCTATAGCCATGCTGAAGGTCGGGAACACTTTCATGAATGAGATGACACCCTTGCGCTTGTTGATCTTCACCTTGGTGTCTTCGATGGCGCGGATTTGATCGTCGGCGAATCTCTTGAACTTGACGTTTAAGTTGCTGTGGACCTTCTGCAAGACCGTGTTCAGAAACTCTTGGTTGGTCTGAGTAATATCGGCCAGTTTCCGCTCGAGGCTGGCCATGACGCCTACACCTTGCCTATGGTTATGTTAGCAAGAGCGTTAAGTATAGATTTTCATGCTCGACTTACAATGGGCTCTGTGACAGTACCCAGTCGACCAAGTTTGCGAGGTCTCTTTCCAGAAAGGGAAAGATAACTTCCATCGACCGCGTCACTCTGCGTGCCAAGTCTCGATCCGGTTCCATAAGACGATGCCTTTTCAGATCGTTGCCCCTCCGTGAGCCGGTGCTCACAGCAGCAACAGCATCGGGAAAATCTATCTGCTCAAGCGTGGTAGCATGGAAAAAGTCGATAATGAAGTTTTGCTCCATCTCCACCAGCGGGAGCAAATCGTCGAGTACGCTGGCAAACACCTCATAGGGTAAGCTTCGCGACAAGTCGATCGCACTCTTGCTTGCGTCCTTATTGCCGTCTCCCAGAGGTGAGCGCCCGATTCTGGCAAGCTGCTGACTTCGTTTGACGGTGAGCTTCCTTGCCGCCATGGCAAGGCCTTTCCCTTCGCCCTCCTCTTTCTTTTCCTGCTCGGTGGTAAACAGGAGAGCTTCCTCCCCAACTGTCTTCCGGGCGTTCCTCTTCCACGAATCCAGGGCGTCTCGGAACTCCATCTTGTACGTCGGGTGACTCGCGTCCTGGTACTCCTGGATCAACCGGTTCCAATTCTCCAAATCCACGTCACGCGCATAAAGCATGAGCGGGTCGTATTTCCAAAGTATATCCCGGCCGGCATCGTGATTGTGAGGATCGGTCTTCTTGTGTAGCGCACCCTGTAGCGCTTTTCTGACTTCCTCGTATGCCAAGCTGAACTCCCTTGCCATGAACTCAACCAGGCGTTGCAGGAACATTGAGCTCTCGCGCTGGTACATCTCTTTCTTTTCCTGCACGATACGCATCTTGACATAGTCCCCGTTGAAGTCGATGGCCTGTTCACTGCTTTGCAGTCCAGACTTTTCGTCGTCGCCGCTTCCCATTTGCGGATCAATCTTGAGCATGGCCTTGTAAAGCATGACGAGAGTGGTCTCGACTTCTTCAACACCACTTACGGTGTCCAAAGGAGCCATCGAGAGGGCCTGCAAGTCTTGCGCAGTAATCGCACAAGTTTCTAGCAAGGACTCGAGTTCCTTCTTGAGCAGTTTCTGGTTGGCGGCTTGGACTTGCAGGCCTTGGCCTTGGGCCTCGATGTAGGCAATGTCATCTTGGAGAGTCTGTACAACATGTTAGTAAGAACAGTGCTATCGTCAATGTGAAAGTACTCACCGACAGCTCAACGCCGTAGAGGGTGAGCAAGTTGTCGAGCTCCTCGCATTCTTCCATCGCAACATCGATGCCCTTTTTGATACCATCCACCCGCTCATCCTCCTCTTCAAAACGTGCCAGCCAACCTCCCGCTTGTGCCTTGTTCAATTCACGATCCAGGTCGACTTTCATATCATCAAAACTGAGTGATCGCATTTTGTCCCCCGGTACCCAAGAGAAAAAGTCCAGCCATTCCGTAAACTGCGCCGTCTTGTTGTCCAGTATTGACGCGTCCACGCCCAAAGTATTCAAATACCGCATATCGTTGCCCACCACCAGCGACCTTTTCTTCACATCCTTCGGCTCTGGCTCCGGTACTTTCTTCATCTCGGCTTGGACTCCGCCTTTCGCATCTGGGACAGATGATACGCTGGTGTCTGCTTTGCCGTCGGGTGTGGAGACCCTGACTTCGGGAACGTCAGGTGTCTGAGGCCTTGAGACAGGTTTCTCCGGCTCTGGTCGTCGCGGTGCAGGCACCACTGCAGTAATTCCATCAGGACCATCCGGCTGCTGCGATTGGGCAGCTGCCAAAAGCTTCGCTCCGGCACCCCCGGCACGGGGCTTGAAAGCTTTGGCTGCTGCCGCCGTCTTCCATAGAGCCGAAGCTAGATCGGTCTTAGGTTTCTGGTTCCGCACCCTGATCATGGGACCTAGACCCGGACGCTCATCTTCTGGAGAAACAGGTGACGGCGCCACATCTTCAGGTGCTGCTGATGCAGAAGGTGGAGCAGCGGGGCTTTCAGCATCCGCGCCGTTGGCGACGGCAGGTGCAGAGGCTGCAGTATCAATTCGCGGAGGCTCGGCAGGTGGTGCAGCAGGCTCGGCAAGCGGAGGAGATGCCTCGAACAGCTGATTCCGTAGCGATGGATTCCTAGGTGACATCCGCTCAAGACTTCTAGGCGGCGGAGCAACAGGCGAATTCGATTCGTCACGGTCGATGGATGGCCCTTGAGATGGGGCTCGAGATGCAGCTCGAGAAGGGCCTCGGGATGGATCACGACGGGGTGTCATGTTATTAAGAGGAGCAGGGACGAGATTCTCGTCTGGAGGCGCACCAGTGGGCCTCATAGGGTCCATTGGAGGACGCTTCCTTTCCGGTGGTTTGCCTGTTGAGGGACTTGGTGTCGGAGCAAAAGCAGGTGCTAAGCCAGTCGGCGGAGGTTCTGGGGCATTGGCCACCCCAGGATTGATGCCGTTGGGTCTCCCTCTGGACCGTGGCCGCAAGCTCTCACTGTCACTTCTATTAGCACCCACTGAATCCTGACTCTTATTGTTGTTTGCTAGCCGTTGCCTCAGGGGCGGCTCCTGTCGCATAGCGGTCGGATCTGGTCTGAAAGGAGCATCTTGTGGCCGTCCATTCCTGGTCGAGTCGAAGCTAGGAGCAAGACTAGCAGGCGAGGAATTTCCGTTGGGCACCGGACCCCGGGAGGGTGTGCGAGAATATTCTCTGTTTATTGAAGAGCCATCAAATCCCCCTTGGGGGTTGTTCGATTGGGATGGAGCAGCAGGGTCGGTTAGCGGCGGGCGACCTGGAGATGGGGGCGGCGCCATCCTCATGGCAGGAGAAATAGGTGGTCGACCTGAAGATGGCGTCACAAGGGTCGGAGTGGGTTGAGCAGACTGAGCTCGTCTCGATGCTCCGCCCAGAACCTGATCCAGCTCTTTCTGGTCGAAGTTGGACAGGGCCGGAACGCGCCCTCCGGTGTATTTGCCATAGATCTTGATCAAGCTCGCAATGAAAAACTTCTTTTCTCTGTCACTCTGGGCTTCCCAGTAATAGGGCTTGCCCAAAGTGACAACGAAGCCGGTGTCGCCGGCCCATGCGCGATGGTCAGGGGAGACATTGGGGCCCGTGAAAGACTCGATTGCGGACAGATCGTCGAGGACCCAGGTTTTGCCTATGGAGAAGGAGCCGTTGAGGTTCTCTTTGGTTTTGTGCACCCGCACACGACCGGACTTCCTGACAGCAACGATGATGACACGGGGCTTTTCGGTCTGAGGGGTTCTCGTCTGGGTCGGTGGCGGGCTCGTGGGATGGGTCGAGAACTCGAGGATGCGAAGATGTGTGATGTACGTCTCCAGGACTAGCCAGCGCCGGTTAGTGCTTGGGAGCCTCGCCCCGCAGATGGAGTGATCCGGAGTAGAGCAGTGACAGGTCAGGAAGAGGGCTACCCACCGGAGCCATCTTCATCTCTTTTACTAAAACAGCTCTCAATAATCCGCCGCTTTTCGTCTTCGAATCGCTCGGCGCGGGTCAGGCCGCCGGACGACATTGTCGCGCTCAGACAGGGCGCATCGGGGGTTAAGTCGGCTAGGTTATCATGAGCTGGCGGGTGGGTGTGTCGATGGTCAATGGCGATGGAGGAGTGTCAGATCCAAGGCGGCGCTGCGGTGATGGCGTTGCTGGACACTAATGATGTCGCGGCTGAGTTAGAGACACTGCCCCCGTTTCGACAGGCCAATTCCACCCACCGGCATGCTCTTATTGATACGCTACCTGATACGGTTAGCGCTAAGAGCTTGGCCCTGTGGTGCCTGACCACCAAGCCGATCCCGCTATCTGTTTTGGGCAGTTTGCTATTTATTACTGACTCTGATTTCATCAAACCTCTGGGCCTTTTCCACGTCTTGAATTTCATGCTTCTTATAAGTCACCACAACGTGCTTACAGAAGATCATATACAAGGTCGGAGCAGCATTGTGTCAAATTTCCCAGTGACTGCAAACTAGTATGCAAGTACCTGACATCTCACAAATCAATCTACAGCTGAAGCGGCACTGTACACGTCTAAACTTACAACCCGTTCCAGTTTGGTTTTTGGTGCTTGTTACGAATCACTCACCGTGTGTCAAATGCACTGTGCTCGAGAGTTCGGTATGCTAACAGCTACCTAGGTAGGCAGCTGTCACTTCATCATAGGCTTTGGATGACAAGGACACGAGGTAAAGATGTCAATCCTCCTCAAGGAGAAAAGCCGCAGCTTTACACGAATGCGAATCCGACCCCTAACGAAGTCATTACCTAGGTATCTACTAAGTACTTACCTATGAAGCAAGCCTGAAGGATGATCTCGATAGAAAGGCCCAGCTGTATTCCGATCTAATCATGCCGCCGGCTTCTTCGCAATAATCCACAAGAATTCGGCCTTGACGTTATCCTCCCTCACCTCATCCAGCAGCACCTCCAGCCCCATCCCTCTTACCAAGTCCCTATACTTCTCTGTCCCCCAACCGCTATGATACATCCATCCCTCGGGCCCCATCCACCCCGTCATGACCACATTCTCACTCGCCTCCGCCGGGAAGTTCATCAACAAATATCCCCCAGGCCGCAGCCACTCTACCACCCGTCCCAGCATCACAACCTGCTCCTCCCGCGGCAGATGCTGGATCGTGTAGAACCCCAGCACCACATCAAACGTCTCCGCCGCGAACGCCAGCCCCATCATATCGCCCTCGACCCAGTCCACTCGATCCGCATCGTCCTTCTGCGCGAAGGCCGCCGCCAGCTGCGCCTTGCCTAGCGCGATCTGCGCCGGCGAGAGCTCGTTCGCGGTGATGCGGAGCCCGCCAGTGCTGGCATTGCTGTTATGCGCGAGGAGAATCTCGAGGGTCGGGATTCCCGCGCCGGTGCCGAGCTCCAGGACATCGGTGTGCGTGGGCGGCAGCTGGCGCAGGAGGGTCGTGAGGTAGCTGACGCGGATGTCGGACTTTTTGGTCGCCCAGGCTGTGTACGGCGCTGCGATGGCGTCGTAGGAGGCTTTGAGACGCGCTTTGAGGTTCTCTGGGATGGCGGTGGCCATTCCGGGCCCGCACGGCTGCTTTCTGCTTGTTCGATGATGATAACGTAAGTACCTTGCAGGGTGTGCGACCTGAAGCTCGACGTACAGTATGCTGCAAGACAAAGGACGCAGTCAGGATTGGGTCAAAGGTGCACGCGAAGGGTGATCATCTCTCTTGTATGCATTGTACGTTTGATCTTGGCCTGTTTTATTTTAGCGGCTGACCCCTCACATAGGGCGTTCTGCTTATGTGTGGATAGGAGTACTTGACCAGAGCTTGCTATCTTGCAGCCAAGAACCGGTTTTCTTCTGTTCACAGTTCAGCCATGCGTAGGTAAGAAATCTTCTCTGGGCATATTCTGCAGCCCTGTCCTTCCGTTCTCTTCCGTAACGCGGTTTGTCCAGCGGTGCTACATGCGTGGATCAAGGCATCAAGAGAGGCAGGAAAGTATGGTGCAGGCCTACCAAGACCCTATTACTATTGTTGTCTATGCTGACATGTATAGGTCAGAAGTATGATCTAGAAGGTGCTCAGTATCCGGAACGCCCTTTCCAGGATTTTCCAACGAGCTTTCCTAATGTCTTCCAGCCAATGAAGCACTCATTACCCAAGAAGTCAATCACCTAATCGGTGATGAACGCTTGGACACCCTTGCGACCATCCTTGATGATGGGAACGAACAGGTCCCGGTACAGCTTGACATCGTCGATGGTCGTGTTGAACAGCTGCATGCGCGGGTACACCCGCATCACGAGCACGACGAGGGCGAAGTATAGCTCGCACATGGCGAGGCTGGCAATCGGGTTAGCATGTGAAATTGGAATGATGCGACGAGGTGGACGAGCCACCACGCAGTAGCAGGAGGAGAAAAAAGCTTACTTTATGCCGAGACAGCTGCGACTACCCTTGGAGAACTAGAGCACAAATGTCAGCAAGCGAATCACAAAGGGAAGGATACATCATCAGCGGACTCACCGAGAACAAGAACCGTTCCAAGTCTCTCTTGCGGCGACCATCCTCGTGCAGCCAACGCTCTGGGAGGAACGCGTCCGAGTCCGGGAAGATCGCCTCGCTGTGGTGGAGCAGAGGGGTCGACATGCCGACATCATACCCGCGTGGAATCACATGCGCCACCTCGACAGGCTCCATCTCCCCGGGCGGGGTCCAGCAGCCACGATAGACCAGATCCTCGTCGGTAGCGACGCGCGACGAGCGGCCGGAAACACCGTACGAAAGGCGAAGTGACTCGTTCATAACAGCGCCAAGCAGGGGCAACTGCTCCAGGAGCGCTAGGGAGGGCAAGTTGCGAGGATCAGAGACGACAGCGAGGATTTCAGCGGTGAGGCGAGTGAGGAGCGCGGGACTCGTCATGAGGTAGTAGGTTGCGACTGTGAGGGTCCAGCTGGTGGTGTCCGTGCCAGCAATCAGAAAGACGCCGGCTTCTCCCTGGAGACGCTCGTCGGTCTTCTCCTTGGCGGGGAGGTCAGAGTCCAGGAGGACGTCGAAGGCGGTGTCCCGCTTGCGAATGACGCCGGCGTTGTACTCGGTCTTAATCTGAGTGATGCGCGAGGGGATTTCGACGTCGTAGAGGTCATTGTAGGTTGCGAGGTCTTTCGGCATGAGGGGAGCGAGTCTGCGCCATCGTCAATATCAACGCCATTTCAAGACAGAGCGTGTATGATCTCATTGAGACTGCATGGTCTGGGAGTGGCAAGGTACTCACTGAGGTCCGAACTTTTCAAAGCAAAAGCGCACCGGCTCCAACCATCGACAGGCGTAGTACGTGGTGAACATTGGCCATGACGCGCGTTTCAAGTTGGGTACAAAGCCACGCTGACGCAGGAATCCCAAGGGGTCGCCAAAGGCATACAACCCAACAATATCGGAGGTATAGCAACTTACGGCATCCTGAAATCCGAAAATCTCTTTGGTACCGGATATGGCGAGTATCTTGTCACCCAGCTGCTGGGCGAGGCTGTGGATGTCACGTTCGGTCTGGGAGACAGAGGCTTTGGAAAAGAACTTTTTCAACGCCTCACGGCGACGGCGGTGAAGACTGTGGTCCTGGGTTCCGAATGCTGACAGTCGCAGGCTACGATTCTTGAGTTAGTAGGCGCCGAGATGGGAAGGTAGTCGGCTGTCATTTTGTGAATGGGGCCCTTCAGACTGTGAGGTAGGAGGAACGATGGGGGAGAAAGAGAGATCCAGACCGGACCGTGAATGCACATACGCTCCGATCAGAAACCTGACATGGACGAAAGGCTTGTTGCGCTTGCGGTTACCGCCAGCGTAGACCTCGTCGACGAAGTAGGGGTCGTTGCAATGGAGGCCATCGGGGTTAATCTGGACGAGGGGACCGTAGATAGTATGAAGCCGCTGAATCTCTTGGGTGTAAAAGCCACCCTTGATCAGGTCGAAGTATATCTCATAGAGGTAAGTTGCCTTGGCGAGGAGAGGACCGGGAACGGAGTAGAGTGGGTGGAAGGGCGAGAGTCTGTAGGCGACGATGAGGAGGGAGTAGGCGAGGAGGATTCCTAGGGAAAGGAGGACGGAAGAGGCCATTGGCGGCTTGAGATGGTGTAGGTACTGTATAATACCTAGCAAAGCACGACTCTGGTCTACGGGGCAGGAAACGAAAGGTTGTGAAAGAAATTCCAAGACGTGAAAAGTCGGCAGGGTGAAGCACAGGCAAACGACCGTGATGTTGAATTACCTACTATGTAGCAGTGGCGGACTCGCACAACTCCTGACAGTTCACATCCCATCCAGCCTGGAGGCTCCACTTTTGAATTTCACTGCCAAGAGAGACTTCAAGGGTACCTCAGTAGCTCAAACTAAAATAATTACGAGCTGGCGAGCAGGGGATGGGCGATGCCATCTGATTAGAAACGGAAGGAACGCTTCTAAGATGGCTGATGCTAGATTCTTTGACTAAACCACAATGTCCTCTGGCGACGGCACAGGACTTCAAATTTCGGGATTGTGGGTTTTCATCGTCAGCCATCCTGAGGAGCTAATAAGCCCATATAACATATGGAAGGAATACATCGGTAGTTGCATATATCTGCTGGTTGTTCAGGTCAGCTGTCCCACGAGTTCCTGTTGAGGAAAGGACTGATAAGATCTCCTTACATATTCTGATCGAAGCTTGGATCTCAAAGGCTTGTATTTTCCAATGCCGATAGTACCTGCTTGACGCCATCATCTGGGCAAGCGGCCGAAGAAACAATTCAAGCCAGTCTCCTGGCCTTTGATATACCAGTGGTGCAGGTTGGACGGCGCTGACCATCACATAATTGCTGCCTGAAACCCGCTCGTGACTTGAAGCAGACGAAGATCAAATTTGCAACGATGACTTTCAGATTCAGTACTAACAACATATGTCGATTCTCAAAGCCATTTATTCCATTCTAGCTTTTACTCCCTGTTGTGCAATGATGGATGCGGACAAAGGTGATATACACCAAACATGCGCCAATAAGCACACATTTCTACACAATACTTGCCATCATATATGCTGCTCAAAAAAGAATCATGTTCACTACGTCTCGAGGAACATGTTTCCCACCATACTGTGAGAATAAATTCTACTTAAGGAGTTTGTACCCAAAGGTTTATATGAAGCGGCCGCCAGCAACAGTCCAGGTGATGCAGCATCTGGCGATGACTGGGTTGAAAGGCATGGAACGTCATCATCTAGAATTGGTGAGTAATATTCCAGTTCCCTATTTTGTGGTAAGATCGGGTCCAAGGAAGGAGAACTGCTGGTGGTGTGTGCCACAGTGAAAAATGGCTCCTAATCTAGCAGTGCAGTAGCTGAGTCTGTGGGCACATTGACGCGGTGATGTATATATTGAATACTTGCATGGCTTCACGAAACCACGGACTTTTCTTATGAAATAATGGCAATTTTGCACACTTAGTGGATGCATATTTACCTCTTCCTCAAAGTTTTGTTGGTGATTCTGCCCGTCTCTGATTCTGTGGCAGACTGGGTTGTTTGTCACCACAGTGGCTTAAACATATGCTGCTGATGCAAACATTTACAATGACAAGACGACAAGATGGCCCTGCTTGACTGGGTTTAGTCTTGGCCCTGTAGTGCAATTCACACAGAATGGCTCCTGTAACTACCTAGGTAGTCCCTAATTATGTGGTCCTTCCACGAAGTTCGCCAACCAAGTCTCATACAGAAATTTCCATTGCAATGATGAATGTGCATGCGAATGCAATGCTTGTGTCATCTAGAGCAAATGGGCACCAGCTCCCCAAATTTCTCTGCTTCTGATGGCCCGAATGTTTGGGACCACTACAATACCTACTGTAAGTGATGATGGAAAGAAATAGGCCTAGTGTTCTCATTGATGGGGTGGCTTCTATGCAAAAAGCGAAAGAAGATGACTCGTGTGCCTGACCCGCGGTACCCACTTTTGGAAGTAATGCCAACTACCTAGGTACCTAGGTACTGTCCTATTTTCGGTAGGCGAACGCACAAAATTTGGGGGACACGGTCCGTGTGTCAGCCAGTGTTGCCGCTGGTGGCAACTTTCCCAGTTTTTTCATGATACATGACTGTCGAAGCTGGGGAACGGAAACTAGATAAGTCTGATGCAGAACATCGGCCTCAATCAGATTTGTGAGTACCTAGGTAGATTGTGCTTGTGCTATGAACATGAGAGATGTCAACAGGGGACGTCGGAGCCGGGCGGGCCGGGTATGCCCTGTCACGTTGATGATGCACGAGGGAACAGGGATCTTCTAGTCCCCAGGTGGGGAAGGGTTCGGTGCCCAGCTTGCATGGCGGGGTTGGCCCGACCAAAAGTCTTCTGCGAACTATTCGAAATTTTATTTTCAGATGCTCAAACTTGCCCACTGATTCAATCGTATAGTCGCGCCAACCGATGCAACACTGAGTCCTACGATTCGCGTTCCACGTCTTGTCAGACCAATTTCTCCCTGTAATTACGCTGCAGGTACCTGAGACATCGCGATAATACCTGTCCGACCCCACCATTCTCTGCAGTCGCCCGTGCGCCTGACTACCAATCGTCAAGATGGCCGAAAAGCTCTATGTCACCTACAATGATGTGCGTATCTGCCCGATGGGATGAAGATCAAGATGGGGGCACTTGGATGCTTTTGCCCCTTCTTGCAGCTCCCAACTGACAGTCTTTGCTCTGTCAGGTCCACAAGCTCTGCCAGGAGTCGGCCGAGAAGATCCTCGAGCATCACCAGCCCCAGCTTATGATCGCTATCGGCGGCGGCGGCTACGTGCCCGCGCGCATCCTGCGATCCTTCCTCAAGAAGCCCGGCAACCCAAACATTCCGATCCAGGCTATCGGTCTGTCACTCTACGAGCAGCTCGCAACAGACAATGTGGTCGAAGAGCCCGGCAAGAAGGTCACCCGTACCCAGTGGCTCGACTTGACCAGTCTGGGTGAGATGAAGAACCTGATTGGCAAGAAGATTCTAATCGTCGATGAGGTCGACGATACCCGGACAACCCTTGAGTATGCTGTCAAGGAGCTGCAAAAGGACGTTGAGGCCGCGAGACAAAAGCTGGGCGTCGAGGGCGCCGAGAGAAAGACAGAGTTCAGCATTTTTGTTTTGCATGTGAGTGCAGCTCAATGCTGGAGCATAGACTGATATTCTGTTGAAATGGGTACTGACCGCCTGCCAACAGAACAAGGACAAGACCAAGAAGGGAACCCTGCCTCAGGATATGATCGATGAAGGCCGTTACATGGCTGCACGAACTGTTGGGGACGAGTGGATCTGCTACCCTTGGGAAGCAGAAGATATCGAGGCGCATGACGAGATGGCACGACAAATGAAGAGCAAGCAGGCCAACGGTAGGGCATGATCGGTATGTTCAAGAGACGAGGGCATACAAACATGTCTCGGATGCCTGCCGAAAGTTCTGTCTGCAGCCGATGACATAGGGCTGCATAATGCCATCTTCCGGAGCAGTGCCGCACACATATCAGCAGGCCGAACAACCTATCCGAGGCTGCAGTGTCACGGCAACAAAGTGTTGCGGACGGAAGAACCTGACATACGCGTTGGATTTTTGAAAAGTTGCCATGACCCCACGCACGGCTAGCATTTCGACATGTTAGCACATTTACGTTGCATATAATCAGGATTCGGAGTTAAGGTTATAAGAGGGTAATTCGACCCAGGAATCAAGCATTTTGAATTGGGGACCACGAACCTTGCGGCCAAGACAGCAATCCAACTACCTAGGTACTCACTGTCCGCAAGCATTTGCCCACCCATTTCAAGCACAGAGTGACACAGAATAATGAGTGCTGCCACCAGAAAACCGTTTCAGAACATTCGAAAGGAAGGAGAGAACTGTTCAACGGCTGAAAGACCCGGCATGCCGGCGTCTACGTCCGGAGTGTGGGCGTGCATATGGAGGATTGTGTGGGCGGTGTCTTCGAGGGGATCTTGAAGGACTTGAGCATGGAGAAGAGGTTGATGAATCAGATTTCATAATCTGGCTGTGGCAAGCAAAATGGGCGATCTGCTGTCTGCTGGCTGTCTACTCCTGGCTTCGCGGTTGGAACTGCGCTGCTTTCCCCCAGCAAACCCGTTCTCCTGCATCGCGCAAATCTCAGCTGACGTACCGGCCTCTCGCAGTGCCAGGAAAGGCGTCACTTGCGACCTGATTTGCGGCCTGATCGACGTCGACTTTCATATACCGGTCTCAAAACATGTAGAGCTCGGAGCGAGAATTTGTACAGTCTTCTCCGTCCCGGAAGACTTGTTGAGCTGCCCTGTGGAGCCTGCAGCCGGCGCACCTATGCAAGACGACATCAGCTCAGAGCGGACCGTGTCTCTTAGCAGGCTTCTGCTTTGTGTTCCCGGTTGGCAATCAGCTCTAATGGACAGAAGTCCTTGTCGGTCCGCGGTGCTGCAGGGTTCTTTGTGTCGAACTCAAACTTCTGGAAATTGCCTAGCAGTAAGCGGCAGCGCCGTGGAGAAGGACAATGGGACACAATATCACGACCCCTTGATCTTCTCATAGAGCTTTCACTACCCTTGAAAACCAGGAAGATGGCTCAACCTCCTCACAAACTCCTTCGGCATACGCAAAGACGTCACACCGAGATCCGCTTTCGCATAGCTTTTCTGGCGCAAGTTTTTGAGACATCGATTTCTACATCTCGAAACTAACAGCTTCGTTCTGGATCATCGTGTCGACTGCCTTCACGGCCGAAGATGAACTTCCTCGATGTGATCTCGCACTGGATCTACACATGGGGCCTACTCGTGGTGTCACTCTACTCACATCTGTCCGTACTGCGAATCGCACTCTATGCGGCCACCTGTGTGCGTACATCGCATCTTCATTGAGTCGCTAAATTCTGACTTCTGTTTCAGTTCCTCCTATACCGCGTTGGCCTTGTGATATACCGCCTGTGGTTCCATCCCCTCGCATCAGTCCCCGGTCCGACCATTCTCGCAGCGACGCATCTGCCATTGCATTACTGGGACTCGCTCATGGGCACATGGGTGCACCGTGTGCCCGAGCTTCATCGTCGCTATGGGCCTATAGTTCGTATAGGGCCTAGTGATCTCGTGATAGACGGCTCGATCGCGTGGCCCGAGGTGTGGGCTAGAAAGGGCAAGGACGAGTTCCTCAAACCTCAAGAATTCTTCTTTCCTGGTGACGGTCTAGGCAGTACGTAATCCCAAATGCTTCATTGGGTGCTTATTAGGCCTACTAACGTCATTGAGGCACAGTCCTAAATGCTGAGTCTACTGAACTCCATCGCCGCCAGCGCCGCCAGCTTGGCTCCGCCTTCAGCGAGACTGCTGTTCAGGGACAAGAGCCCACTATCGACCGACATGTTGACCTAATGCTACGAAAGATTTCCGAGGACGCAAAAGAGGATGGATTAGTCGACATCATCAAGTGGATACACTCAGCAGCCTTTGACATTATCTGCGACCTGACCTACAGCGACACCTTCCACTGTCTCGACAGCACCGAGTATCATTCTTGGGTTCTCGGGATTTTCTATAGTGTCAAGAAGAACTTCAATTTCTTTCAGACCCTTGTGAACACTACAAAGCTGGTTCGGGCGGCAAGAGACCAGTACTACCTGGCCGTTGACAAAGCCAAGGCGCGCATCGCTCGCGCAAAGGGGGAGTCAGCTACTGGCCGGCGAGACTACATTACGAAGATGCTGAAGAAGAACGCGAACGGTGTGCGTACGATGAGTGATCAAGAAATTAGCGTGAACTCTCTCTTCTTGATCACCGCTGGGAGCGACACGTCGGCGACCGCTCTTCCCGCCCTGCTGTTCTTCCTCCGGAGCAATCCTAGGGCTTACGACACTCTGGCGAAAGAAATACGAGGCGCTTTTGATAGTGAGAAGGATATCAACAATCGCTCGACGACTTCTCTGGAGTATTTACGAGCGTGCATTGATGAAACCCTGCGCATGCATCCCCCACTCCCGAGCATCACGCCGCGGATATCGTCTGGCTTTTTCGTACGCGGGCTATGGGTCCCTGAAGGTGTATGTGTTGTTCTGCCTCTTTACATCTCTCTTCAAATGCTCGCTATCCAATGCTGACACTGGACGGCCTAGACTCGCATCAACACGACGCCCTGGGCGACCTTCCGCGATCCGCAATACTTCGCTGATCCGGATTCATTTCACCCCGAGCGCTTTTTACCTCGTACACACCCACTGTATCAAGAGCGGTTTGCAGATGACAACCTGGCTGTGTGGAAGCCGTTCAGCTACGGGGCGCGTGACTGCATTGGCAAGAACTTGGCCTACGCTGAGATGCGTGTCATTGCGTCTCGCTTCTTGCACCGATTCGACTATGTTGTGGACAAAGGCAGTGAGGGATGGCATGATAACCTGAAGATCTTCTTCATGTGGCAGAAAGCCCCTCTGATGTTGAAGTTGACCGCACGGAATGTCTCGAATATCTAATGCGGCGCTAACGTAAATGTGTTGTAGTGTTGATCTGGTAAGGGGTAGGATAGCGAGCTGAGATGTTATTCCAGCTATAGGTGATCCAGTACGGCTTAGACACAGGCGCATTTCTTTGAAATGAAGCATATTTACTACATCCTAGGTATGGAAACTTGACCTGCAGTGAGTGGGCACGATGCACCTTCTAGCATGCAGTCAAAACGGTTAGGCATGGGCGGAGTCGCCAACATGCTTGCAGGTCTTGCTGTGCCACAAACTATGCATCCACATTGTGTCTGTAGAGGAAAGCTTTCTTCCACACCTCGTCCAAACAGTGACTGTCCTTTGAATTCCATCACGACATGCCGCAACAACGTCTAGCTGATCCAGCCACGAGCAGCAACGCGCTGTTCTCTCTAACCGCCACCGCAGCGGCGTTGATCTTTGCATATCTTTGCGGTCAACTTCGCTATGCAAGGTTCAAGCATGCGAAACTTTCTCAACTTACGTCTTCACTTTTCTGGGGCCATCTGAAGCACATTGACCATTTCATCCGTTCTGGTGAACCAGATGGTGCGATGCAGCCTCTACGGGACTCAAGCAACGACTTTGTAGTAAGTAATTTGTGCCCGAACGCTGGCTGGACGAAGACTCCAGCATTCCAGCGGCGGCGTGGAGTGGATCTGAAAGAGGTCCGAGGAATTACATTTGCCAGGAGCTGGCGATTCTGGAGGCTAAGATACTGCTCGCTCTTGTCGGAAGACAGATGGATGTCACTAAGGTAAGGAAGCATACTTTGAGGTTCTTCGACATGCACACGCTGATACGGCGAAATATGGATCAGGTTGGATGACCGAAGTTTGGATGAGGCTGGCAAACAATCCTGCTCGCTTCTGATGACCTATATTTTGGTAGACACGACAGGTGACACCCAAGCCAGCCAGTTGAAGCAGTGATGAAGGTAGACATTCGGCAGTCATTTCGAGATTAGCAATGTATTGACTCTTCTACATAATAGTACCTATCGTATCTCGAACATACGCCTCGGCATCGTCTTCCCCTCATTGATTTGAAGTCGTATTGCCTCACCATCCATCATGCCGTGTATATATGCCTCACCTATGAATTTGTAGTACTGTAACGGGTCATCCTTCTTCGCTTGTTCTCTGGCCTTCTGTTTCGCCTCGTCCTCTGCCTCCTGAATCTTGTCCTCTGACGGTTCTGGGCTGATTTCTGCACCTGCTAGGTCTCGCTTCCTTGCCCGTCCGCGGTTTGCGCTACTCTGAACTGCATCATCGGTTTGATCTAGTCGTTGAAGTTGATCTGGGCTTGTCTCTCTGGCCTGGTCCGCCACGATGTCGCCCGTAGCGGAGAGGGTCACCTCGGGCGTGGCAGGCATTGTGAACGATCTGTTCTTCGCACGTTGTGGCAAGGCTCCCGCCTGCTTCTTCATCCTGTCCAGAACCAAATCCCTTGCCTTCCTTCGCGTCTCAGCCTCGATTCCTCTTTTCTTCTGCTTCTCTTTGTCCTGTTCTTTCTTCTCCTTCTGCTTCACCGCGTCGGCACTCCATTCTTGCATCTTTTCGTTCACCTCTTTCATTTCCTCCCGCACCTCCCTTCTCCAATGTTTCTCCATGAAGTCTCCCTTCTTGCGCTCCTCTTGAAGTCTTGTCATATATCGTATCTTGCGAAAACAAGCGTCTTCGCACAGTGAAATGGCTGCCTTCAACGATTCTATGCTGTCCTGCATCTTCTCGGCGCGTAAGTCATCCTTTGTTTTATCAAAGCGTCTCAAAATGACTGGAACTGTACAGCCGAAAAGTACGCAGACGAGGTCGCCTTTTTTGACCTTCTCACTTGCCAATCCCAGAGGCTTCGGGTTCTCTCCGCTGTCGGCGGCGACATTGATGGTGGTCCTAATCAAGCATCGATTCCATATCACCGTCTGCACTCGACGGCAGAATTCGGCAATGATCGAGTTCCTCTCCTTACTGATCAGAGCACCCGTATCGACGGAGCCTCCTCGGAATCCACCCTTCTTAAATGACTCTTTGCATGCTGTGGCAAAGTAGTACGGGGGATTGCGATGGTCTTTGCCTCGGTCAGCAACCAACGTCCTCCAAAACTCGGCAGGCGGTACCGTGCTTCCATCCATCGCGCCTTCCCAACCAGCTAGCTCAGCCCAGGTTGTGGGAATGGCGCCAAGTCGCGCAGGCTCCATGACTTTCTGCACTTCGCCCAAGACGAATCCTTCGGTGAAGAGGCTGTGATGTCCCTTGCGCGCAGGAATATTCCCCTTCTCTGGTATCGGTGGCCTCTTACGGAAAGAAAGCGTCTTGTAGTCGACTTTGGTGTTCTGTGCCGTGCTGTAAGTCTTGTACCCATCTTCAGGCGCGCCTACCAATGAGTCTGCGTTTTGCCGCCCGATTCTGGTTCCTTCGTTCATCCCAGGCAATCGGAATAACGCGAAAGAAGCGCCCGAGATGCGCGAAACCCAGGAAGGAAGCTCCATATCGTCGACGGAATCTGCATCGTCGTCTTCAATGTCTTCATCCGCGTCCGCCCCCCTGTTGCCGCTTACCGTCGAGCTGAAGGCGCCTGTCGGCTTCCTGGGTTCACGTGGGAGGAAGGGTGCGACATGCTCATCGAATGACGATCGCACATGCTTCCAAGCCTTTTCCTCGTACTGTTTCTCGATGTCGACCATATATTCCGCCGTCGTCCGAGTGTCCAAGTTTCGCTGCAATCCAGGCGCAGGCCCAATTCGCTCTTCTGCTTCGTGTTGCAGAATTATATCCTCCGGGTGGTACTTGGGTTCAACGCGGAAAAAGGGGCGGTGGTCCTCTCTAGGGTGCCAAAGCGCCTCACGCGTCTTCAGATGCTTGTAGGGAGTTGGCTTTTTGTGGGTGACAACAGAATTAGAGGGTTCTGGTTCTGGAGCCCATGGCCGACACAAGATATCCAGTGCCTTAGAAGGATCAGATTTCCCACTGACCTGGATGCAGAAAGATATGAAGTCTTTGCAAATGTCACTGTATGGGCGGCTGTAATCGACTTTGAATGGCTTTCGTTCAAGGAAGCTCGACAGTGTTGACATGA
Organism: Ophiognomonia clavigignenti-juglandacearum; assembly: GCA_003671545.1. NCBI lineage: Eukaryota > Fungi > Ascomycota > Sordariomycetes > Diaporthales > Gnomoniaceae > Ophiognomonia > Ophiognomonia clavigignenti-juglandacearum. The sequence continues at coordinate 32,166 of PYFS01001075.1, read as the reverse complement.
TCATAGCCTCCTCGGAACCATCTTGCGAGACAGTCAGCACCTCAGCAAACGGAGCCGTGTCCCGTGAAATGGCGAGAAGGGAGTACACTGCATCGCGAGGCTGAGCAGCTTCGAATACTGTCAGGCTTGACACAAGATACTCCAAGCTGAGAAGTGGCCTTTGCAGAGACCAGTCCTTGAAAGCTGGTGGAGGTTTGGAATCTTGAGCTTCGTTGAGCTTCTTGGTTCTCGAGCGAAAATGTTTCAAAGGAACAGTCCTCTGAGAGTCGTTCCCGCTCTGAGCGGCAACTCTATCGGTTCCATCCCTTCGAAACACCTTTCCCGTAGCTTGGACGAGGATACTGGCACCAAGCTCCGATACGTGTTCGAACCACTGCGGAATGTGTCCGAACTGCTCATTCTTCCTCATAACCTCAGAGAGCCGATGGGTAGCTGTCTCCACCTCAACAAACAACTCGACAGCAACAGCAAAGTGTTCCCAGGGAATAAAGTCCGTTCCACAGTGAATGGTGGCAGCTCTTGCAAGCGCCACCTCCTGGACGACCCATCGACGTGAAAACCAGGGACGTTGCATGAGAAGTAATAGAGATTGCCATTTCGAGGCGTTCTCACTCTTTTCGGAGACGGTGTCGAAGTTCTCAAGCTTCATGATCTCATGTATAAAGGCGATAGCTTTCGTGGACTCGTCGTTGTCTTGCCCTAGCCAAATGCAGGCTTGTGATGCTCCATTGTAGATGCGGGCCATCATTTGCACCTGGTGATTTCGCTCCTCGTGGTTTTGCTGATCGATGCATATTGCGTCGATCCAGAGAATTCGGTTTTTGTGGGAATATCGAAGGTATTTGAGAGCCAAGCTGAGCTCTTTCGAGACCCTCAGACGGTAGTATTCTCCGTCTTGCCCCTGGATTCTGATGGCGCGGTCGCGCTCCTCCCGTCCCCAACACCATGACAGGGCTTCGTACTTGATGACAGTCTTGTCCGATTCCTGGAGTCGAACAATATTCCCATTGTCCGCTTGGTAGAATTGGACCTCAAATAGCTCGCATGTGATCTCGGGATTGGCCAAGCCGCCGCCATGGAGACGAAGGAGGCGAATTCTTCTTCGCATAGACTGAAGCCGGTTGTATCTGTACTCCTTCATGTCCTTGATGTCGCTGCCCTTGTATAGGGAGACATGTGATCGATGCTCGCGAGACACAAGACTGTCGCTCACTCTCTCGTAGATGTAGTCGCCAATTCTGAGTTGTTGCTGACCGGGACCCATCGGGTCGGGAGCCAGGTTTAACTCCATGACCACCGAGGTATTGTATTGCTGCCCAAAGACCAGCACCAATGATGAGAAAATAAACAAGAGAGGGTTTGTACCAATGGGTGGCGTGTCTCGACGAACACTAGATCCGCATGCACCACAGACGCACGAAAGTGGAAAAAAGTAGGAAAAACTGCCTAGGTGGCTGCATTTTGGGGTTTTCCACCTTCTTTATCCCGTTTCTAGAAACCTTTGGACTTTAAGTCAACAACGCATGCTACCACCTCCGGTTGAATAAGGCTCTGCCGACCAAGTACGGCAAGAACTTGTCGGATGGTGGTCAGCCTGCGTCAGATGGGAACGCCTCATGCACGGAATTTGAAAACTTGAATTTCCTATGCACGCAGACGTCCCACCTGGGAAGTGCAGCCGGTGCATGCTACCATCTCAGTTCCAGTGAGGCTTTTCGGGACAACCACGGTAAGAACTTGTCCAATGGTGGTCAGACTACGTGTACTAAGTAATTAGGAGGAGGGAGCGCCCCATGCACGAGATTGGACTAGTTCATAGATGTGTATATGCGTCTATCATGCCATGGCGTCCCTCCTACCAGATTTTGAGGGAGGGTGGTGTCATGTACAGTCAGATTTCCAATAATAATCTCAACCCGGGTTGGTACGGATCAGTGCCATTGCATTGAACCGAAGGTATCATCAACCCGCCCTGGCCCCGTGCCGTCGCCACAAAGTCATCAGTGCGGTCCGTTGATCAATCAGTCCGACTATTGTGGCCCTGGCTGGTCCAATTTTAAATCCATTGCCAACATTAAACTATACGTACTTCTCCATCACAGTCTTCAACTGCTCCAGATCAATAGCATCCACCTTACTCCCCTTATGACCCTCAGTAGCTCTCGCCATACAAATAGCATTATAGATAGCCTCCTCCGTCGCATCAGCAGTCGCCTCGAACAGCCCGTTGATACTCTGATCGTCCACGACTTCGACGCCGAGTGTCCGCGGCTTGAACGGGCTCACCCCGGGGCCCTTTTTCTGCTGCACGGGGACTTTGTTCGCCGTCGAGAACGCAAGAAACAAGTCACCGGACGGGTTGTGCCCGTAGCCGCCGACGCGTGCCAGCCCCACCGTCGCCCGCTTCGCCAGCCGCTGCAGCTGCACCGGATGCAGCGGCGCGTCGGTCGCCACGATGATGATGATGCTGCCGTCTTTCTTGTCCTTCTGCGCCTGGTACTCGGCCTGCTGTGCCAGCGCGGCGGTGTCCTGGTCGCGCTCGCGCTGCTCTGCGATGATCCTGCCGACGGGCACGCCGGTCACGCGGAAGTCTCTCAGCTGGCCGTAGTTTGCCTGGACGAGGACCCCGACGGTGTAGTCTTTGGGCCGGGAGCTGTCATCTGCAGCGTCGACGGCCACGAGACGGCTGCTGGTGCCGGTGCCGCCCTTGAAGCCCTGGCAGAGCATACCTGTGCCGCCGCCGGTGCAGCCTTCGGGTGTGAGATCTGCGCTGGCGTTGCTGATTCCATCGAAGACATGCCCCGGCTTGACCGCAAACGCCGTCATGTCATTTAGCATCCCATCGAATGTCTCCCCAATCACCGGTAGTAGAAACCAGTCCACACTCCCGTCCTCCTTATTAGCGTAGTGCTTGATAGCGTAATCATATACGCCGCGGTACGCCTCGCCGACAGAGAAGGAGTTGGTCAGCACAATGGGCGAGTGCAGCAGGCCCGTCTCCTCGATCCAGTGCATGCCTGTCATCTCGCCCGAGCCGTTGAAGCGGAAGAAGCCTGCGTAGATGGCTTGGTGAAACCAGTTCTTGTGGGGCAGGATGACGGTGACGCCGGTGTTGATGCTGCGGTTGGGTTGGAGGGTGGTGGTGTGGGTGAGGACCCCGGGGACGTCAGTGATGCCGTTGAGAGGGCCCGGCGACCAGTTGCCTAGCTTGAGGTCGGGGAGGACCTCGCGGAGGCGTTGTCTTGGCTGGGAGGGGCCGGAGGGTGAGGAAGTGGAGGAGGCCATCGTGGTGCTGATGAGCTGAAGCCTGAGTTGCTCTGATAGTCGAGCGAATGCCTCAGTCTCTCTCTCCTCGATAGACGGGGATAGCAGCCAGTTAAATAGTAAGCGCTATCTTCAGAGACTCTGCTCGAGAGCTCATCAGCTCATCTAGTAGTAGAGCCCGGACAGCCCCGCATCTTGAAGGATTTCGACTCCGATCGACTCATAGTGAGACGGAAGTTTAGAATTGGGAGTATGCCATCTCATACCAGAAATTTCTGGTGGGTTTCGCGCCGGCGCACCTGCGAAAGGCTTTTGCCTGATCGGCATAGGTTGGACAGCTGCAAGGTCCGTGAAGAAAGAGAAGGAAGACAATGTCCGAATTTTAGTGGTCTGGTGAGTTGAGATGGCGGATGGGCAGGTTTGACAGTGAGATAGCAAGATGCCCAAGTGACAACTTGCCAGCTTGCTCAGAAGACCCTGACACCTCTGTGCAAAGTCACCGAATATTTGGCTTCTGATATCATTGTACCTCAGCAGACACAGTACGTACCCAGTCATATTTTGAAGTGTACTGGGCTCTGTGTGAACACTCATCCGGCAGTAGTGTGAGCACATGAAATTACCTAATCTATCATCATCCGGCAACAATGGCGTGAAACGGGTCCGGCGAACATGCGGGGTTTTGTCTGGGGAAGATGCATCATGACTCTGCCAAAGTTGGGGGGATCGTGAGGGGAAGACTGGGGAAGTAATAAGGGGCCGTGTTAGTGCATTGCTTAGGTAGTTTACCAGTCCTTCGGGTCTCAGTATCCTACCTAATGGTGCACTTGCTTTTGTCTCTAGACTCTTGTTTTTCATGCAAGACTGACATGCCACCATCATGACGCCTTCTGTCCGAGTCATTCCTAATGTGAGCATATCTCTACCATTCTACGAATAACCATAGGACTCACGAATATCACAGGCCGCCACACGGGCAGCAAGCCTGTTGAGGACGGTTCAATTCACCCATCCGCCCTCGTGTCCCTGTCACTCAAACCCAGGCCATCACCACCAGCATGGCCACGGTCCACATGCCGCCGTGAGACGTTATGCCACGCCACAGGATGATTCGCACATGAAGGAGTACGCCTTCGAGATGGCTGCTTCGTCCATCCGCTTCGGCCTCGGCGTCACCCGCGAAGTTGGCATGGACTTCAGGAACATGGGCTCCAAGCGGGTCTGTGTTGTCACGGATGAGACAGTGGACAAGCTCACTGCCATGGAGCAAGTGCGCGAGGCTTTGACCAGAGAAGGCGTGAATTTCAGAGTATTCAACAAGGTCAGGGTCGAGCCCAAGGACAGCTCGTGAGTTGTTTCTCCTTCTCCTCACCCAGTTTTGCCAAGACTGATCTTGAGGGTGCAGCATCCGGGAAGCCATAGATTGGGCGAAACCCTTCGCTCCTGATGCCTTCCTGGCCGTTGGCGGCGGCTCAGTCATCGACACGGCCAAACTAATGAATCTGTACACCGCGTACCCGGAAGCCGACTTCCTGGACTTCGTCAACGCGCCCCTCGGTAACGGCCGCCCCATCGACAAAGCCCTCGCCCCTCTGATCGCCGTCCCGACCACAGCCGGCACCGGCTCCGAGACCACCGGCACGGCCATCTTCGACCTCGTCGCCAAGCGCGCCAAGACCGGCATCGCGCACCGCAACCTCAAGCCCACGCTCGGCATCTGCGACCCGCTCAACACGCGCACCATGCCCGCGGCCGTCAAGGCGAGCTCCGGGCTGGACGTCCTGTGCCACTCGCTCGAGAGCTGGACCGCGATCCCGTACACGGAGCGGGTGCCGCGGCCCGCGAATCCGATCTTGCGGCCGGCGTACCAGGGTGCGAATCCGATCAGTGATATCTTCTCGATGAAGGCGCTGCGGGATTGTGTCAAGTATCTGCCGCGGTCGGTCAAGAATCCCGATGACATGGAGGCGCAGAGCCAGATGATGCTTGCTTCTACGCTGGCTGGTGTTGGGTTTGGTAATGCGGGTGTGCATTTATGCCATGGTGAGTTTGGATAATTGCAGATGACTACCTAGGTATGGGCCAGTGCAACTGATCATGACTATAGGAATGTCGTATCCCATCTCTGGTCAGAACCCCGGGCATCGCCACGCAGGGTACGAGGTCAACACGCCGATCATTCCGCACGGTGTGTCCGTAGCAGTGACGTCCCCTGCCGTCTTCCGTTTCACGGCAGCATCGAACCCTGAGCGTCACCTCCAAGCGGCCGAGGCCTTTGGCGTTGACATCAGCAACGTTAAGCGTGAGTCGGCCGGAGAGGTGCTGGCCGACGCACTTCGGAAGTTCCTAGCGGACCTTGGTGACCAGCCCGCCGGCTTGCAGCAGCTTGGTTTCCGCTCTGAGCACATCGAGGACTTGGTTGAGGGAACCATTCCACAGCAGAGGGTCTTGATGTTGGCGCCGAACTTGTCGAAGGAATTGCAGCGGGAGAAGGACCAACTGAGGGGACTCTTTGAGGAGGCCATGTCGTATTGACGGGATTGTATGCGAGGCGATTCGGTCTAAATTTTAGGGACTCATGATTCGAAGGAGGCGCACAAAACTACGCAGAATATGAGAATGGTTCCGATGCTTCATGGAGTGCAGGCAGTCCGTGAATGGGGACACCACCTTCGCAGAGACGGCCGCATTGTCGGCCTACCAGAGAAGAACATCCGCACAATGGTGCATGCGAGCATCTCCATTGGCTCTTCGAGAGGCCGCGGCCAAGATTCAACAAGCCCAGCCGTGGCTGAGGATCCTCATGTACGCCCCGTAGGATGCTCAGGTCTCGAGGGGGTTGCGGCCAGGCGCAGCTTCGACTTGTAATGCTTGGGCTCGATTTCATGGGTCTGAAGAGTCAAGTGAGACACTGGTGGACCAGTTGCTACCTAGGTAGTGTCCCACTTGAGACCTCGTGCACCAAAAAGAAATGGAGCTGATGAGGGTAGGTCTTCTCGCTCTGGGGCTGCCGACCACATCCATTTATGCACGAGCAGTCCGCGGAGTAATTGCAGTGCTCAACCATCCTCAATATCCTGTCGGATGTGTCACAGCCATCGCTCAAAGTCTCCCTGCCCGAATTTCGCGGTTCGCGACCTGGATGTACTGTAGGCCATTGATAAGGCGCGATATAAATCTCGCTCCGCATATCGCCGACCGCATCCCCTTCATGGCGCGATCATCGCAACAAGACTATCATGACGGGTAGGGGCGGCACAAACGATGATGAAGGCGATGATTTGAGGCTTCGATCTGGTCAAGTCGTCGGTTCAGAAGGCTAGAGAGGGCGATTTGAATAACTACAACGAGCTTCTAGAAGTACGCAATTGATTCCGTGATTTGGTTCTCGGAGGACGGCCTCTCCGCCGAGGTCGAATTAGTCGTTGCTGGTGGCCGGTTGGCAATGTTTAGCAGTGTCCCGAGAACGGTAGGCTTGCAATGCACGTAATTCTCTGTCCCTTTCAGCCCAGCACATTGTTCCCAGAGTTTCAACTTGTCTCCGTACAGATAGATATCTACAACATTTTCACTCATCAATTCGCGTACAGAGTACTGTACGTAAGAACTTGGGTACCTGACCCTGGTAGCTGAGGCGCGGGTCTTCCGGCTTGTCGCTGACAAGGATCGTTACTAACAGGGATATCCCAGTGTCAAGCAGATCCTGGATGTCGAAACTTTCTAGTTTCCCAGACAGACAGTCACCTGCAGTCCTCTTTCAAGTTTCGCGAACAACTTCGACATCACTATTCGCCGCCCCAAATCTTTCCGGTATACGGCTTTCCAAGGGTCGGGACACCATCATGTCGCTTCTTCCACTCATACGGAATCGTTTGCTGCCGCTGATTCGGCCTCAGCTTCGCACCTCGTTCTCTAGGACCAAAAGCAGCATTACAAGATACAGCACGCAACAACTGGTGGACCTCGACCAAGTCTATAATAATGTCGACGCATATAAAGCGGACGTCTCCCAAAACGAGCAAACATCCTCCGCCGAAGAAAAAGTAGCTCGCGCCCCAGGCGGGGTGAACAAGCACATTGCAGCCATTGCCCCCGAAACAAGCCTGCCGGTTACTGAGCTTCGAGAGACACCAACCAGCCTCGAAAAATTCTGGAGTCTGGTCAGCGGAAAGCATCTTATTGTTGCAAATTTTTCTTCCGTTCATGATCGGCTCGAAGGGAGGAGCATAGCCACAAAAGACACAATGAGCTTCATCAACCGGCTTGCGCAGTTCTGGCGCAGCGGTCCGTCACAGGGTTGCGAACTGATCCTTATCGCGCCTGAAGCGCCAAGAGATATTATACCGCCCGAAGGAGTTGTAATCTTCCCCTCATCAGGCTACGTGGCTGGACTGATAGAAGCTCTCGACTATTTGCAGACACAGAAAAGAGTGTCGCCTGAGAGCATTGCGTGCACCAAGCCTTTGGTAAAGGAAAAGGACTCGGACGCTCGCACAAAAGCCGTTCCACAATTGGCTGAGCGTCACCTTGTGCACGGCCTACGCCAGTACTTTCTTGTTGAAGACATGCTCAACGGCAAGAAGATCGACAGGAGAATGTTCAAAGATAAACAGATAATCGTCTGTGGAACGAGCCTTCTTCGTGTGGCCGGCGCCACGGATGCAACATTCTTGTCTCATGGAAACCTTATGGCACGGCTGTCCCAATTAGTTAACATGCAGCATGGTCGACCTCAGTTGTCTTATGTCCTTGGCTCACTGGAAAAAGCCGGAAGGTACAAAAAGCCACCAAAGGGGGTCAACCTTGTCTACGGCGATGTCGATGAATGCCGACGAAAGCTTATCGGCGTAGTCGAGGAAAGTAAGATCATGACTTTTGCATCGCCTGGAGAGTCTCGCTTTCCGCATTTCTCCGCCGAACTCTTACTAAGTCTGATGAATGGGCAATGTATGTCGCCATGGAGTCTGCTGGCTGACAGTTTGCCAAGTGGGAGCAAGTGATTGGCGAGCAACGAGGTGGAATGGACATGACAACAACGAGCTTAGTGGCCATGAGAAGATACAGCAGCCAGAAGATGTCCTGCAAGTTGGTGGAATCAGAGTCGGTCCTAGTTCGGGGCTCTTTGGTCGGAGGCGGAGCTCAAACAAACTGCGGCAATTTGCACAAAGAACGGCGATATTGGTCCGCAGCAGTCAAAGTCCCACAATTAGGAGCATCTCGCTGCACACGGCGCCGGTCCGGTCTGTTGCAATCACCCACCACACTTTGCAAGACGGCATGGACATCCATCTGCCGAGATACGGCCTCTCTCGATCTGAAGGAACGGCCTCCAACCTCATGACTTCTGTTCGCCGCCTGAAGGTGCACAAGACACAAGGTGACTTCTCGACCTGCTATGGGGCCGGGGTCTCAGGTCCGTATTGCAAGCTGCGTTGGTAACCAAGCTATGAAGGCTGCGCTTTGCATTTTCAAGAAAGGATGGTATCGACATGCACGAGCAACAAGCATTGCATCTTCGATTCCCACGTTCGCAAAGAGACCACGTCTGCTGGCCACCTGGGAAGTAGGGCATTGCGGATCACACCACACTTGCAAGTGTCTTTGGGGCGAGCTCATCTCGATGCACCGGCTATCGCACAGCCGGAGACCTTGTCTGTTTATCCCGAAATGACTCAAAGTGGTTGCATGGGCAATTTTTCCAAGACACTCGCCGCGGAATTTGGCGTTTGATGGGAGTCGCATCGAAATCAAAGCTTGAGTGGCCGGAGCAGTTAACATAATGATCGAGCGCAGGGGACAGTGCGGCGACAACGACGAAGTTAGGCAGCGCTACGACTCGGTCCAATTCGATAGGGAGGTAGAGGGCTATCGACGCAGCCTCTCGACAACTTTGGTCAGCTGCGACTGGTTTGACGCCACTGTGTTGCTCGCTCAATATCCACTTTGGGCGTTCATCGTTGGACGCGATTGCAGGGGCAGTGGAAGCCATCAGTGTTTAGTCACATGGATGATCAAGCATAGGGTTGGAGACCAAAATAAGTTAAGATCGTTCGGTGGTGAGAGCTTGATTATGACTGCGCTGTTGCGTAACGCGCCAGGGTGGCACTTCGGTGCTGCGGCCAGGCATTTTACAACTGTCAAGATGATGCAGTTTCCGCTCACACAATTGATCTCATCACTTCAGCATAGGGTGGCGCCTCTCTTTCAGGCCCTAGGGATCAATGCAAGTCCATTGTGAAAACATGCACGAAGGCCAGGCATCAGAACGAGTGGCCACTAAATTTTCGCTGCTCTGTGCTGACTTCTTCTCCCTTCTCGGTCATGCAAAGCGAATTGGAATGCTACTTGTCGCAACAAGTACCGTTCCCCATGACCAAACATCAAGTCGAACTGCAAGAAAAGAAATTGTGCAACTGCCGACAGTAAGAGCACTGGATTCCGCATACTCCGTACTGGCCTGCCCCACTTCCCCAAGCACGTCGTCGGGCATCACTCGATTTGCTTACATCACCGGCCCATGGCTCTATCAGCACGTAGTTAACGTCATGGCGAGCTTCAGGGTAGCATGGAGCTCGCCCCGCGGTTGCGCGATTGACGGATATATGTTTCAGGGCATATACCAACCTGCATGCCTTCGCATAAGTATGCAGGGCGGTTGAATGCCAAACTGTCACCTCAAAATTCCTGCCCGACAACAGTCAACCCAAGCCACCAGCATCATTAACCAAAAGAGAACCATGGCACCCACCAACTACCCGCAGCGCAAGATCGGCGACGATCTCGTCTCCGCCCAAGGCCTAGGCTGCATGGGCATGAGCTTCGCCTACACGTCTTTTGGCGGACAAAATGACGAGGAGTCGCTCAAGGTGTTCACGCGCGCCGCGGACATGGGCATCACTTTCTGGGACACGAGCGATATCTACGGGCCCTTCACGAATGAGAAACTCATCGGGCGGTGGTTCCAGGAGACGGGCCGTCGCAGCGAGATCTTCCTGGCGTCCAAGTTCGGGAACAAGTTCGCCGACGGCAAGATGGTGGTGGACGGCACGCCCGAGTACGTCAAGAAGGCGTGCGCCAATAGCCTTGAGCGGCTGGGCGTGGACCAGATTGATCTGTACTACCAGCACCGCGTGGATCCGGACACGCCCATTGAGAAGACGGTGCAGGTAAGTGCAGCGGTTCTAGCAACTGTGCCTCACCCGAATTAAGCCGTCTCTACTTGATGCTGATTGCTTTGCAGGCCATGGCTGAGCTCAAAGCCGAGGGCAAAATCCGCTACCTGGGCCTGTCCGAGTGCTCGGCGCGCACACTCGAGCGCGCCGTCAAAGTCGCACCCATCGCCGCCGCGCAGATGGAGTTCTCGCCCTTTGCGCTGGAGATCGAGTCCGCGCAGACCAACTTCCTCGCGACCGCGCGCAAGCACGGCGTCAAGATCGTCGCGTACTCGCCGCTCGGGCGCGGGTTTCTCACGGGCGCGATCCGCAGCCGCGACGACTTGGACGACAGCGACGGGCGGAGGGCGCATCCGCGGTTCTCGGAGGAGAACTTTGCTAGCAATTTGAAGCTGGTCGAGACCCTGGGGGCGATTGCGAAGGAGAAGGGAATTACGCCAGGCCAGCTGTCGCTGGCGTGGGTGCTGGCGCAGGGTGAGGGTGAGTACCATATGGCGGAAAACTTGGTTGGCGAATGGCCGGTGCTTGAGTGGTGTCACACGCTAACTGGGAGACAGATTTCATCCCGATTCCGGGGACGAAGCGGGTCAAGTACCTCGAGGAGAATGCAGCGGCGGCCCACGTCAAGCTTACAAAGGAGGACGACCAGACCATCCGGAAGGCCATCGAGAGTGTTGGTGGATCAAAGGGTGCTAGGTATCCACCTGCTATGCTCGCCAGGCTCTTTGGCGACAGCCCGGAGCTGGAGTAGAGCAAAGCTTTGTTTGAGGCCACTAAGCGGTGCTGAGTTTCGGCCCTATGATCGGACGATAGACTACCTACTGACAGTATTTTACTCAGCAATCTTGAGATGTCACATCCTTCAATGAACAATTGTCTCATACCAAAATCCTTTCAATCGGGTTGCCGTCCATCCCAAAAAAAAAATTAGTTTCTTTCCGGCCCAACAACTTATCCTATACCATATGGGACCAGGCGAGGGACGACCCTTTGCCTCTGCTGGATAACAATAGCTCGAATGCTAAAGAGTGGGCCCGTTAGCGACGATGCGCTTTTTGACTTCTTGCTAGATCGCGAAACTAACTTTCAATATGATTTGCCGATGAGCGTCTGCTGTTAGTGTCAGGGAAGGCACAGCCCGGAGGTCATAGGGTGTGCTTAGCTGAAGTGTGCCGTACAGCATCGGCACTCTGTCCAGCGTCAGCACCTGACCTGATGACGGACCAACCCAAACTAGCACGATGAAGCTCAAAATGACCAGTGATATTAGGGGCCTTCTAACGCGTAGCTGTTTTTTAACGGCCCAGCTCGCACTTCTATTTTTCTTTTTACAATTCCACAATTCTCTCCTCATTACCTCACTTCCTATCCACGAGTCTTCATCGACTATTGGCTGATGTTCATCATTCTCACTGCTTGCAGGCCGCGATTCATCAAAGGGTAGTGATCTAAAGTCTTCGGTATCACCGATCTAAACAAGTGAGGACGCTTAGACGGCGATCCTATCACACGAGGGTTCGTATCCTCACTACGAAAGAGCGTTGGAACAAATCGGCTCTCGACGACCACCATCCACCACCTGCGCAGCCTGTCGCTATCTGCAAGGACCGCACTGCCCTCTCAACTGCGAAGGCCTCACGTTGCAAGGTACTAGAGCGCCAGAATCAATTCTCCTTCGGCTTCTGTGCTAATATCGTTCCAGCTCTTTCCCATTCGTGTTGGACATTTTCCACACGCCCGATAGCTGCAAAATGGCTCCTGAATCAAATACAGAACCCGAGAGAACTCGGTCCGACGCCCTGAGCGGAGCCAGAGTCTCAAAGTCTGGCCTTACGATGTACACCCCCATTGTCAATGGTTGTCTCCGCATTCGGCGCGACATGCAGTCAGGTATCCAAGTCGATTGCCTCGATCACGCCACAAAGGACCTCATGCTCACGTGTGTTGCTCTCATGCATGAGAAGCACATAGCTCGCGTGACAGCTCAGTGCGCAGCGGCCCAAAGCATGTTCCATGTCTGCCTCGCTCGTCTAGCTATCGCTCTGGAAAAGCTGCATGGTCTCATCATTCACCCCATCCACTCCAGCAAGGCGACAAATCTGCTGGCTTCTGACGACTGGCAGTGCATTATGAGTGGCCTGTTACACGCCCAATTCGTGGCAAGCCAGATTACGGAGTTCTCTGAGTGTTTGATCCGCAAATTCAAAATGAAAGTTGAATTGTACGGACTCACTCGTGACCTACAACGTATCCTCGATGTCATAGAGGGTGCGATCACGACGACCAAGAGCTTCATCGCCGACTTTACTGCCAATGAGCAGCTATCTACGACAAGACATGGAACTGGGATCGGAAAGAGTCCAGTGGTCGAGGACCCCGCTCCTGGCATTGTCCAACCCATCACTCAAGCTGAAGTTGGTTACGGCAGAGCGGATGGAGGCTTTGTCCCTGCTATTACTTGGCCCAGGGCTTCACTTTTCACGGCCAGTGAAGCCCCCAGCGATGGAGTAATGGTCACGCCATCGTCCACCTCTTCTGATCAATCTCACCTCGTTGGTAAGGGCCAGAAGGGCCCTGACGTCTACATTGCACGTGCAGAAGTCGACTACGGCAGAGCGACCGGAGGCCTTGTATCTGCTCCTGATCTGTCTGGCACTGCGCTTCCCACGCCCGAGGTATCCTTCAGCGACGGCACAATGGCAACACCATCCTCCACTCCTACTCCCTCAATCCAGACCGACGATACCGGCGCAGGCGAAGAGTCCAAAAGGCCCAACGCTGTGCTCCCAGACGTCTCTCGCCAATTCAAGTCACTAATTAGAGACACGCTCATGGATGCCATGCCCAACATCTACAACCGCCACTTCGGCGCGGGAAGTGCAACTTGTGCACCTGGTACAGAAGAGCTTCCCGAGAAGACTACCGCTGGCTCTACATGTCTCGCGAATTCTTCCAGTGCCTCGTTGCAAGGACCTAGCGTCCAACACAGTTCCGACGATGACGAGGATGAGGAGAGCTCAGACAACAGTGAAGATGAGGGGGATGGCTCACATGAGAAAGATAGTGAGGATGAAGACGACGACAGAGAAGACGCAGAAGAGGAGAGCTCGGATGATGATAATGATGATGGTGATGACCAAGAGGACAGCTCAGACTCTGAAGCAAAGGAAGATAGATCCCCTGATGACGGCGAGGACCCATCTGAATCCTTTGGCATCGGGCGATTCTCATCATCCACAGAAGACTACCTATTTAGGATCGAGCTTCTGTCGACTGTGGTCACCGAACAGCGGGATGTACTCACCGACAAGAGGGAAGCTCTTGTTGAAGCAAACTCACGGGAGATATTCCCCTACGACAAATTACAAGCTCTAGTTCGTGAGCACGATGTTCTTCGCGATAAGCATCTGAGACTCTTTAGAGAGTGGTACCGAATAATCGGAGAGGAGTCTGCGGTGGAGAAACTGGGGACCGGGGGGCACTGCGGATTACTGAGTGGGGATACACAGAGATTGTTCACTGGGTTCATCGCTAGCGACCAACACCTGGACGCGGCTGGTAAACTGATACCAGTGAATTCCCGATATGGAGAGATCGTTCAGACCTCCCGTCGGTGAGGTGGCAGCTATTGATCACACCGCGTCGTAAGGGGCGAGGGGAGGCGACCGGGACCAGCAGTAGTGGTCGACTTGACTTCAGGAGGAGCTGAACACGGGCGGAAGGACTTCAGGGTACCTAGATAGACACATGTCTCCTTTAACGGCGAGGAATCTGGTTTCATCCATTGAGGCTGAGGGTAGTGTAGCGTGGGCTTTACTGAAGAAGGATTTGAGAAGTCTGGAAAGATTTGTTTCCACATGGCTCATCCACGGCATGCACAACATTAAATAGACCTGGACACTGAGCATAATACTTTTTTGATCAGACAAGAGGCGCTGCTTCTCGTCGTAGTGACCCATATGGAACTGAACAGCATTCTCTGGTAGCCTGATACGGGCCCTGCCTCTCAATTTGTGCGGGCACCTCTGATGTAGAGTGCAAGAGAATATCACGAAACTTTTTCATCCATTCGACTCCAAGCTTGGTGTATCTATCTACTGCCATCCCACTTTACTGCCATGTGAAGTACTGGGAGGTCGAGGGTTTCCAACAGGGGTAGGCCCAGTACCTGAGCTCTTGCGGTGGTGCCTTCCTGCCCAGCAACGTGCCCCTCCTTCCCACCGCCCCAACCCCTCCAGAAACAGGACCTTCCACCACCTCCCACAGCAGATCGTCCACGTCTATTTTGACGAAGCTGCCCGTCCAAACATCAATCATACCTCTCCTGAGGTGTAATCGATCTCTCCGTCCTACGAAACGCGTTCCATCTGCCGTCCATCGAGCCTGCCCGACGCGCGACATACCTCCCAGCAGCCGCGTCTCACGCGACGCCACCGACTTCGTTCCGTTTCCAGAAGACGAGGATCCCTCAACCACCCAATTCGCAATCTTCGTGGGCCAATGCACTTCTAAAGTTGCCATCGTCGACAGTTACGCACTCCCAGAGACGAGATGGAGGGATTTGACACGCACGACCTCCGCGTCTGCATTTTGCGGTGCACCGAGCTCATCGCCGTCCTGAAGCCCTTCTCCGATCTCGAGCCGGTATACAAGGCCGCAAATGAGGTTCTCAGCAAGCTTCTCCAAGTTTGCGACGCAGCCAACCACCCCTATGCTAGGATCAATATGCTATCAGACAGCGATCAGCAGGTGCTTCAGTCTCAACTCGAGTTTTGCGCGGTAACATTGGGGGAGATGAAGGAGACATTCAAATTCTACAATCTGATCCACGGCCTGGACATCGAACTGTATCCCAAAGGCGTCATTCTGTTTGTGGTTATCCACATTCCGGGTTTGCAAACTTACCTGACAGGCCTTTCTCAGTCTCTGATTGCCCTGTATGACCTCGGTCCAGATTTTGAGAAGGGCTGGAACAGTGACGACAGATCGCTAGAAGTCTGCCTCAAACACATCCGGCGGCGAATGGGAAGTGTTGATCGTTTCATGGAAATATTCAACCCCTCAAGCGAGTTTCGGCAAGCCTTGAATGCCAGAGATCAGGCTGGGCCACACAGCGATGAGAAGCCTGACGACCTTGAGGTTTTCACTCCTATGACCTCCGAGAGCCCAATTCCTCAGGCTCGCGAGCACGACACAGCGGAGAGCGCAGCTTTGACGGACGCGACCCTCGAGCAGGTCTTTCGTGAGTCTCAGCAGGAGCTGTCACTTCGAACCGCGTTGCGAGAGACCGCAAAGGGCAGGTCTGGGTATATCTCACTGGACAAGGCGGCAGATGACGCGCTTCGCGATCTGGCAATCGAGACCATCACAAAGTCTTCGACCCCGCAGAGCATGTCGGCTTATGTAAGTGCTCGTGGCATAGAGAACGAACAATCTGCGACGGCCGACGATCAAGATGCTTCGTCTGAGCCTGACCCCGACGCCACTGGACTCACAAATTCCGCGGAGGCCAAGCCCGTCGTTATACATGACGATAGTGCCGCTGCAAAGCAGTCCACACCTCAGAACGGCGTGGCCTCGAAGGCCAAGAAGGATCCCGCGTTCCCGAAGTTCGTCGAATTCGTTGTCAATACTGTACAGGACAGCGTGTCATCCCCCGACACGCCGCCGTGCCATGATAAGCTCCGTTCGACTGCTGAGAGCATTGTGCACAGGGCGCTGCAGTTTGGTGGTGACCAGAGCGACAAAGTCAACAAAGCTTTCAGAGGGGCTGTCGGGCACATATTGAAGGCAGCTTGTGAACGACCTGATCGAGCAGTCAGGCATGTCAGATTCCTTGAACAAATATCAGCGGCGCTCTGGACTGCAATCAACGGCAAGAGTGGGGCTGCTTTTGAGACCAAGCCCTGGGGCATCAGAACACACCTGCAGCAGAACACTTGGCCATGGACCCGTCAGAGTAACAACAGCAACAGGTGGTCACCTGAGGCATTGCTCGGTGCTCCGATTGTCTTAAGTGCGCTGTATCTACACAATACCACTCCGCAATTGATCCGAGCCAAGAGTATTCACTCCTGGGCCAAGGACTGCCTTGGCGAAGCTGAAGTCACTTCTTTACGAAATCTCAAGAACCTTCAAGAGTTCCTCATGAAGGTGGGTAAAACCATGGACTCGTCTGAGGCATCGCGCAAGCGGATGGACGATCTCTTCCAACGCATGTCGGAAATGGCAAGCTCATCTGCTCAGCCGCCTCGTCAGAAGGCCCTGCTTGATGACATGATATCTCTTCGAAAGAATGAGTGGGCGTGTCTTGGATCTATCAGCGATTGATTGGGACGCAAGAAAAGTACAAAGAACACCCTGGCTCAAAGTCTCTACAACACTTGGAAGAGACGTCTGGCATTGAATTGGTGAGCACGTTCTGGAGAGGCCACTCTGTCGATCCCGGTGTTAACCGCCTTCACGTGGGAAATGGTTCCAATGGGAAGTCCATGGGATAAAAGTGTGGGATCTATGCAGATAGGCATGTTGTAATATGGGAAGGGGAGGACTGTCTTGAGCTGGAATTGTGTCACATACGGAGAGGAAATGTCTGTGAAGGAATGGAGTAGGGAAGCCCATGTAGGCTAGTCAATGACCAGATTGCTGCATTGATGACTTCAGTGCCAAAATCTGATCGCACAGTTTCAGCTGCTTGACTGAATACCGGAAGCCACACTTGAGACACTCTTGTCAAGAGGGAAACTATCCAATGCAGCTACATCCTATACTTCGTTGAAAACATCGGAACATGCCATGCCCACAGGCTTTATTGCCCCAGGAGGCATGCCTTGATCTTTTGTCAGTCGCCTCTGTACCGCCGACAGGCGAAGGGCAAGGAAGGCTGGACGCTTGTTCAGGTCTTCTCCAGAGATAACCTTGACAGAAATAACATTCCGTGGAGCAGCTTGCCAAAGAAGAATAGATGAGGTCGGGAAAGAAGCCTGTTTGTTACCTCAGCATTGAAAAAAGCACCCCCTGCCTCATCCTTGCCCACTGCACAGACATGCTTCATCGGAATATGGATCTGGGACTTGGCAGCGTCGATACTCGAGACACTGTACCGTATGGTGTACCAAGTTGTGTCCACAAGATTCGCAAAAGGGACGTCAAAGTGCCACATACAAGTAGAAAGTCTAGTTAAAAGGACTGTCCTGCGCCTGGTAGTGTCAGACCAATGTGGCTGTGTTAGAAGGTGTCGCACATAGGTACATAGTAGGGCAACTTAAGTTTTGTATCATTTCAACTATCTGAGCTTTGGGATGTGCTCCGTAGAGAGTTCCCGTTTCCTCAAGACTCTGTCTGAATACTGCATTTCTTGGTGGCAGCCAAGTCTACTTATGTACCAATCACCTGCAGTAAGTACAGACTGCCATTCCTGTCTTACTGTGTACGTAGAGCAGCGGTGTCGGAAGCGCCTGGAAGACGACAAGCTGCATGGGCTTGGACACCGTGAATCTTTCCACTGTTTTTTATGCACCACTGATGTTGGTTGAGCTGAACTCTGAGTGCCAGAAAGAGTGCGGTTTGACTAAATCTTCTTGTAGCCCTGTGGTACTGCATGAACGGAGTACTGTACAACTGATACTTGAGTAGGTACGTACTTACTTACAGTAGGTACCTAGGTAGGGACCTTGTCCTGTGTGGGGCTACCGCGGCGGGAGCCAGGCCTGCTTAGGCCTAGCGGCAAAGTTTAAATTCCGGCAACGCTCCGGTATTATACCCAGGGACGTCACCTTGTCTCTTCTAAGATCGTCAGCGGCTTACTCTTCTTTTCGTACTTAACTATACCACACCGTCGAAAGACCAGTCGCTGAGTTGATCAAGTACTACCTATCCACCGTACTGCCTAGTCTCAGCACTCGTCATATTACAAAGCCACGAATCTGCAGTGCCGTGCTGGCCAAGCTGATGGGCCGTCGTCCTCCTTTGCCCTGGAACCGTGAGCGACTTCAGACGGCTTCTTCCAACTATTATCCCGACCGACTCCATTATTCCGGCATATTCGACTATGCTCTTATCGCGCGTTCCCTCTTCATCCTTTGAACAAGCTCCTCTACGCACCAACGACCGCCGCCACCACGCAGTACACACACCATGAGCCCCCGGACGTCGGACGAGGAGCGGATCGCCTTCCTTTCCAGCGACTCCCACTCCAGCGATGCCGAACTCGATGACTTTCTCGACAAGACGCGCAGTAATAAGAAGAAACGTCTCCCTCTTAAGACACGGGTGCGCGCGTGGCTATGTTCACGACCGCGTCATATACGGCGGAACGTCTTGCGGCATCCCATACTCGCACTCGTCGTCACAGCAAAATACCTCCTCATATTACTTGCTATCATCTTCGTAGCAACACCAATACTTATACCATCATACACACGCCTTCCCTCACACTACCGCGCTCTTCGTGCAAGCTGCGAAGGTCCGGACGCCCGACCAGGCTGCGCAAACCCAAATAATGAAAAGATATTTATCTCCGTCAGTCTATATGACAAGGGCGGTCACCTCGCCAATGGCCGTTGGGGCGAGCAGATGCAAGAGTTGATCCAAATGCTTGGACCGGAGAACACGTTCCTGAGCATCTACGAAAATGACAGTCCACTTGGCAAAGAGCCGCTGAAGGTCTTCGCCGAGAAAGTCCCCTGCGCACACGAGATTGTCTACGACGACGCGGTCACCCTCGATGGCTTCGGAAACGTGACGCTGCTTGACGGGTCTGTGCGAATGAAGCGGCTATCATACCTGTCCGAGATGCGCAACCGCGCCCTTCGACCTCTTGACCGTTTTGATGCCGGTGCAGGCAGCACCAACATGGTCTTCGACAAGGTTCTCTTCCTCAACGACGTCCTCTTCCACACCGCCGATGCCGCCCACCTCCTCTTCAACACCAACACAGGCGACGATGGCCGCGCGCACTACCTCAGCGCCTGCGCCCTCGACTATGACGGTCCCATGAAGTTCTACGACCTCTACGCCACCCGCGACGCCGAGGGTTATTCCAACGGCATACCAATCTTCCCCATCTTCTCGACCGCCGGTCAGGGCACGAGCCGAAATCACATGCTCGCGCAAAAAGATGCCGTGCCGGTCACAAGCTGCTGGAGCGGCATGGTTGCCATGCAAGCGCGCTACGTTCAGAACCGCGCCCGCGAGCTGCCCCATCCAGGCTTCGACGCCATCGGCGCGTATGTACTCGACCCGACCGAACCCCGCGAAGTCACCGCCCCGGTGCGCTTCCGATACGAACCGGAAGTCTACGTCGACGCATGCGAGTGCTGCCTGTTTCTAGCGGACGTGTCGACGGCTGCGCGCAAAGAGGCGCTCGCAAGCGGCAGCAACGAGGCCGCCGTTGAGCAGGGCGTGTTCATAAACCCATACGTGCGCGTTGCGTACGAAGAGTCTGTACTGCGCTGGCTGCACCGCGCGAAGCGGTGGGAGCGACTGCTTGCCATTCCGCATCGCATCGTTAGCTATTTTGCCGGCCTACCGCGGAACAACCCATACCGCGAGGTGGGCGAGGGCGAGCGGTTCGTCGAGGAGGTGTGGGACACAGAAGACAATGCGTGGACGCTCGTCAACCGGACGGGACGGAGCGGGCTTTTTTGTGCGGTGCGGGAGATGCAGCTGTTGCAGATGGTGGAGAGGACGGGGGACAAGAACTGGAAAAATGAACCTATACCTGAAGGGCAGTCGCTGTGGTTCCCTACCTGAGAGCAAATACCCGGGCGTGGAATGTATATGTTCTATTTTGGGACGACTGCCCTGATGGGAACATACGTTTGTTCGGTGCTTTGGAATTAGGCAAGGCGTTTGGTGTCACTGGACTGATTTAGCCTCACTCGAAGCACGACATGGGGCCATGATAATAGAACAAAATTTTTTGAATTGTAAATAATAAAGTATATCATGGTGACATACCATAGGCTCGAGATAGGACGTCTAGACATGTTCTTGAAGGCAGCAGGAACCATCAATCACCAGAAGATGGAACTCGCTCACCAACCTGACCGACAGAAATTCCATGAAATCGGTCTGCAGCCTGTACCAAAGTTAGTTTTCAAGTCTCGTGTCAATCTCTTCGTATCCAGTCATCGCGCCGAGTCGGGTTGACAATTGCCATCGTCCACATGCCGTGCTGCGACTGAGCTTGGAGACAGAGTTGTGGCACTGGACGAGCAGAGTGAATGAAGTCATGACAGGGTGGGAGATTATATGGATGGAAAGCTGAGGACCTGAGATGACGATCTTCAAGTAGGAAACGCTCAGTAGAAGAGTGCCTGGCCCAAATCGTTACACAGCAGCAGCGTTCACTGGGATTTCTTAGCCAGGGGTGGCCTGAATAGCCTCACCTGTCAAACCCAGATTGCGGGGTCCCGCAACGGCTATAGGTAGGTGAGACAGGACAGGGCAGTCAGGGCCAACGGTTCAAAGTTCCACTAGGGGTCTTGACTCCTGCAGGCCAGCTTGAGTAGCATGACAGAGCTCAAGCTCTGGACCCTGACTGAATCGTGGATCCGTGGACGTGGCCGAGTGCACACAGTAACTCGAATCCAACCTGACAAGACGATCAGCTTCTTTTCGTTTCTTTGAAAGCCGTCCGGGATTGAGACTTATAGCGCCAACGTGTCCAAGTGAATTTGGAAGTGTGTGCATCAGCAGTGGGACAGCTAGAGGCTGAGGACGAAGAGCTCAAGAGGAAGAGCAAGGCAAATTCGTCCAGAAAATGGAGTAAATGCTACCTAGGTAGAGAACGCGCTTGAGGGAAAAGGTTCTTGGGACGCGGACTATGTTCTCCAGCAGAGCTTAGTTCCGACCACCTGGGCAATACGTGAGCCTCGTGAGTTGCTGGAATTGAACATCCTGAAAATGACAGGTCAGGAAGAAGCGCATAGGTATGAGAGGGAAATTGAAAGTAAACAACAATTGCAAATTGGTGGTGAGAGAGAGATGGTGTGGTAGCATTCAGGGCTTTGATCTAACGTGGACTCACTGGCCTTGGTTGCCTGAGAAGCCTGTTTGCCTTGCCCTGGTGTGCCCGGCCCCTGCTAAGATTGGCGCATAGCACCGCCTGGCGCCAGCATAGCCCAACCCAGCGCATGTGCTGTACGGTGGTGGGCAGCAGCCGGCCACACGCGTGTTTTTCTCGTTTCGCAATCAGTCCACGGTGCAGGAGCAGGACTGAACTTGATCGCGACTCCTCTCCCTCGTCCCCCGACTCTCCCTCTTCATCCTTTTCTCTTCCCATCACAAACCTCATTTTACCCATTTCGAAGCTCGTATTCATTGTCGCGACACAATCACACATCCGATTTTCGCATTTTCATCCCCCTTTCTAGCCAACTTATTCAACAGGTAAGCTATGCTGTGCACACCACGTCTCCGCTCCGCACGCGATCTGCGGGACGACGACCCTCGAGGCCTCCTCGGTCGCATCACTCGCCACTCCATCCTCCACCATCATTCGCGTCGCGCATTGCTCTTGCACGGTCGACTACGACGTAGTCTTCGATTCCCTCGACTTGTTTAGTTCTTGCGAAACCTGAGAGAGCTGTTGCTAACGCGTCTCTATCTTCCCGCAAGGTTTCAAAACCCCCCCACCAACAATCACAATGGCACGAGAGGGCACGCGCTCGGCGACTGGCAACTCCAAGCCGCGCGTCTTTGACACTCCTGACACTGCTCCGGTTATTGCCCGCAAGCCCAAGTCGAAGACCACCACCGCGAAGCCTGCCGGTGCTAAGCCTGTCGGTGTCACCAAGACCAAGACCAAGAAGGTCGGGCCTGTTAAGAAGGCATGTATTCCAAGCTGCCAGCTCCCGTTCAGCTGGTCTTTCCATACTCCAAAAGGATCGGGATCCATTTGTTCTTGTGGAGTGAATTCTTTGCGCAATACTGGCGAGCAGATAGATGGCGTTGTCTTACTATCTCTGCGGTCGTACTTGTAACTAACATGTCAACTCCATTAGGCCAAGGTTGCTGCTAAGAAGGTTGAGGCGAAGGTCAAGAAGGCTGTTGCGGTATGTTCTCTGTGTCCACTTATCTTCTTACCAAGAGCGTCCAGCTGATCATGCCAGAAGAAGCCCAAGGCGAAGACCGCTACCAAGTGATTCCGAACATCACTCGGAATCAGGCGTCTGTTGTCATTCGGTGCGGTGCGGGCACATGTCGGGAAACAACCTTTCTGCTCGCCCACGCTCCGTCTCATTTCATTTTTAGTGTCTCTGAGGGTTGGCATGTGTGTGATGGACTTGTCGGTATGAAGCCATTGTTTTCGTTTGTTGTCATGGGAAGTGTGCTGTCGTCGAACGGTGGTCTCGGGTCGTCTGGGTTGCTTCTGCTCATTTTGCGTTTGGGTCCAGGGTTCGGCAAAGCACATTGTGTATAGGAATAGGATGCCTTGATTGCAGATATAGTGGCACGGTGGGAATGGGTATCATTTTACAGCTGGACCTGCGTGGTTCTTATGTGCATGCTCCACATCCTGTCGTCTTGGTGTCTGGGGCTTGTGCCACCGCCTGGTACTGCGCCTCTAGGACTTTTAGGCAAGCAGACTCAATACCTCGAACATGCTCCGGATGTTGCGGGGTAGACTGAGCATGTAGCATGCAAACTGCAGTCGTGCTACGGCTTCCGATATTCGCATCTTTCGGGGCATTCTAATATCAAGAGCCGCGGGTAAATTCAGGTGTCGCGCTTAGGGGTCCAATAGGCCTGTAAGTACCTAGGTAGAACATTTAGAATTCGACAGGGGCAAGGCCCCCACGACGAACATGCATGAGCTTGTCAGCCTGGAACTTTTGCGTCAGTCGCGAACCACCTGGGCACGCTCCACAGTGCTTTGCATATGCCTCCATCCCCAAACCGCGACCTTCGCGAAGTTCCAATACCCTTCATCAGCCTCGTTCTCGACCTTTTTGAATCGCGTCGACCACCCACCATATGACCAATTGACGTTCATCACCCTCCACCCGCCGATGATGGTGCGAGATCCTTCTCGACATTCGCAACATGAAACTAATCAAACCTGCCTGGCTCAGCCATAGTGGTGCGTCCTCCTCCCTGCGACCCTTTCCCTCGTCAACGTCATGCAATGCTAATGTCTGGCTTGATCTCACACAACAGGCGAACAGAAGGACTTCGAGGTGTACAGCTGTCATGTTTCTCCCGACGGCTCAAGGCTTGCGACAGCTGGTGGAGGTATGCGCGCAACTTCATTGCCCTTCCGCCCTGACAATTGAAGACTACCTCTGACACATTTTGCTCGCTGCAGATGGCCACGTCCGCGTCTGGTCAACTGATTCGATCTACAACTCCGAGGACAGAAGTTACAGCAAGCCGCGCCAGCTCTGCCATATGAGCCACCACCTCGGAACCATCCACTCCGTCCGATTCTCCCCAAACGGCCGCTATCTCGCCTCTGGCGCTGACGACAAGATCATCTGCATCTACCACCTCGATAATAGTCCTCCAACACACAACGCATCCTTTGGTAGGCGCATGACGGATAAAAAAAAGCAAGCCTAGGGAACAGGGCTGACTGGGCAACACGCAGGTACGAACGAACCACCGCCCATCGAAAATTGGAAGACCTACAAGCGTCTCGTTGGCCACGACAATGATGTTCAGGATCTCGCCTGGTCCCACGACAACTCTATTCTAGCCTCCGTAGGCCTCGACTCCAAAGTCGTTGTCTGGTCCGGCCACACATTCGAGAAGCTCAAGACCCTAGCTGTGCACCAGAGCCATGTCAAGGGCATTACCTTCGACCCCGCCAACAAGTTCTTTGCCACGGCCAGCGATGACCGCACCATCAAAATCTTCAGCTTCACTTCGCCCGGCCCGAATGCAACACATCACGATATGATCAATAACTTTGTTCTCGAGACAACCATCTCCGCGCCCTTCCGTAGCTCGCCGCTGACCACATACTTCAGGAGGTGCTCATGGAGTCCGGATGGCAACCACATTGCTGCAGCAAATGCGGTGAATGGCCCTGTCAGCTCGGTCGCCATTATCGAGCGCACAAGGTGGGACAGTGAGATCAACCTTATTGGACATGAAGGCCCAACCGAGGTGTGTATGTTCTCGCCACGGTTATTCTACACGGAGCCACCCGAGGTCGAAAACGGCGTTCCGACCAGTCAAGGGACCGGAAATTTGGTCACAGTGATTGCATCGGCCGGACAGGACCGGACGCTGAGTATTTGGAACACAAACACATCCAGACCGCTCGTCATTCTTCAAGACCTGGCCTCGAAGTCAATATCCGATCTCGCGTGGTCGCCCGATGGTCAGACGTTGTTTGCGTGCAGTCTGGACGGTGGTATTGTCTCAGTGAAGTTTGATCAGGGCGACTTAGGCTACGTGGCAACAGCCGAGGAGATCGACAAGGCTCTGCAAAAGTACGGCGGGGGCCGCAAAGGCATGGGTGTTGCAGAGGACGTGGATGGGCTTGCGCTGGAAAACCAGAGCAAGGCCGGCGAGCTACGCGGAGCCGAGTCCAGAATGGGCGCCTTGATGGGCGACTTCCAGCCAGAAAATGCGCCGGCTCCTGCGGCCAACGGCACCAGCACCAACGGAACTAGTACCAATGGTACCTCCGAGAAGAACGGAGAGATTGCGAACGGAAACGAGGAGGAAGAGAGTAACAACAGAAGAGCAGACAGGATTAAGGAGCTTCGTTCTCGCGTTACCATAACCAAGGACGGAAAGAAGCGCGTGGCACCTCTCCTGATCTCATCTTCCGGCACCGGGACCTCTTCTCTACCGCAGACACAACTGATAGGGTCGACGACCGTGGCTGCCAGAGACGACACTCCGCAAACAATACTTGACTTGAGCAAGCCTTTCCATGGGTTGCCCCAGGGAGGCATCGCATCAATGCTGCTTGGCAACAAACGCAAAGCCGCGGTGTTGGAAGGCGAAGAGGAGGATCAACATGCGGCTAAGAGACCAGCATTTGGACTGCCCACGCCCATCATGATTAATGGGGTAGATGGACTGGAACCAGCGACACTGCTGCCACCTCCACACGGTGTTGTACCGACGCCCGAATTCATTCGGCCGGCTGTGATGTCCTCTTCGACATTGGCGGTATCACAAATCAGGCTAGCAGTGCCCAAAATCAGGTCACACATCCTACGCCCGCTGGAAAAGGGTGTGCTAGGGGACAACACGAACGCAGAGGAGGCATACAAAGTACCAGAGAACATCGTCTTCGAAGCAAAGAATCCGTCGACGCAAATTAGGGATCCGTCGCATATCACCTGCTCGAAGCGCGCAACACTGCTTTGGCAGGATTTCTTACCACGGGCGGTCATATTGGTTACCGGAAACAAGTATTTCTGGGCCGCCGCCTGCGAAGATGGCAGCCTTTACGTCTGGACGCCTGCCGGTCGTCGTATTATTAACGCGATGATCTTGGAATCCCAGCCTGTCATCCTGGAATGCCGAAACCATTGGCTCCTTTGCATTACTGCTGCGGGTCTCGCCTATGTGTGGAACATCAAATCGATGACATCCCCTCATCCACCTGTGTCGTTAGGGCCCATTCTCGAGCTCGCCTCCACCTCTCTTACACAACACTCCGCTACGCCTGGCCCAGGCGTTACGTCCGCGCATCTCAACTCAACGGGCCATGTCGTCGTCACATTATCCAACGGTGACGGTTTCTATTATGCTCGCGAGATGTACTCGTGGCACCGCCTATCTGAGTCGTGGTGGGCTGTGGGCAGTCAGTATTGGAACAGTAACGACTCATCTGTCAGCGCGCTGCAGTCCACTGCTGTTGGTCCCTCCAAACAGAAAGAGGACAAGAAGACGGACGGCGTGGATGTCTCTTCCGGCATCATTCCATTTCTGGAGAGGCATACCACGGCCGAGTTTCTGCTCAAAGGCCGCGCCTACGGCCTCCAGCGTATCATCAAGCAGCTGCTGTCCAAAGAAGGCTTTGAAGGCTTCGAATCTTCGGTGTCTATTGCGCATCTGGAGAACCGCATAGCAGGCGCGATGCTTCTTGGTGCCAAGGAGGAGTTCAGGTTGTACCTGTTCATGTACGCAAAGCGTATCGGCGCTGAGGGTCTAAGAGGCAAGGTCGAGGAGTTGTTGAACGGGCTTCTGGGTGGTATTTTGAGAGAGAAGCCCGATGCACCTGCTACCGTCGAGGAAGATGGCGACAAGCCATTTGGATGGTATGCCACGGGTGATGAATTATGCGGGTGGGATCGGGAGGAGCTTTTGAAGGGGGTGGTAATGATCCTGGGTGAGCATCTATCCTCTAGAAATCGTCGCATGTCTAGTTCAAGGAGCTCAGGCTATGATTTGTCTATCAGAATATCGCTAACATCGCTGTGTGTCAGGCAAATTCCGGGAACTCCAACGCCTCACGGTGCAGTACGCTCGCGTCCTGGGCATCACACACGAAGATGGTGTCGATGAAGGAGCAGAGGAGGGTAGTGCCATGGCTGTTGAGGGTGCGTAGAGGTCGCTCGTAGTGTCACATGCACTTGCAGTGGCCGATGGACGAAGTGATTGAAGAATCACGCGAAAACATGGGAGGGAAGTTACAGGTAATTGTACAAGAAAAGCCATGGAATTGCTCGACGGAGCCTTCGAGGCAGGTTCAAAAGATGGAGCCTGCGCACTGAGCACAAGCTCCCAATGCCATACCCCGGATCGGAAGAAACACGGAAGCTGTATAAGTAGTTGTGCCGTTTGGGAGCAAAATAGCCAGCCATCAACGCGTATGTAATTGTATCGTGCCCACACCAGTGGGTCCAGAATGGTCAAGAAGAGGTGCACTATGCCGCTTACAGTGTATTGAATACTGCTCACGGGAGCTCTTGGACGAGAAGCTCATGACCAAATTAGCATGCTCTCTTTGTTACGACGAACGGTGTCGTTGGGTCTGAGAAGGGGAAACTAGTGGTGCTATAGAGCCCACATTGCCCCCTATGCCAATAGCACAGATCAGGCACATTGTTGAGGCCATTGCCTCCAGTCCATTAATCTGCGCAGCACCCGGCGAAGTGCCAGCGATGTCACCCAAACAACAAGTGAGGTTGATTCTACAAGGGTTTGCTGACATAAACACCTGAGCTCTCATCCCAGTCAGTCCCGCTTTTTGTCTGTCGAGCGTATAGTTTGGACTTTATCAACCAAGTCTTGAGAAAAAAGAGCTCGCGCCAATTGACACACCATCGTAACCTTTTAACTAGGAGTGCTTACAGCTTGAAGCTCGTTCAGCGGTCATCAAAAGCCCACCATGCCTCCAGGTACGTCTTGCGCGGCTCCAAAGCGCCCCGGTACCCACGCGTTCTAAACGCGTCTTCTAGCTTCCCAATCTTTGTCGCAACTACTACTCTGTACTGACGCGTCGTCTCCCATCACAGCAATCAGCGATGATGAAATGTCAGATGTGGGCGTCACAAGCGACGTCCTGCCCAAGAAAGCGCGAAAGTCATACAAAGAGCCTGACCCCGAGGAGTTCGACGACCAGGAGGACGCTAAGCCCGACATTGCTGGCGATGACGACGAGGAAGAGGATGGGGAGGAGCTGGACGACGACGAGTATGTCGTGGAGAAGATCTTTTCTCATTACATCCACGAAGATGTGCGTTGCCCTTGGCGCCTTCGTCTACGCTACGACTCTAGGCAGCATCTGCTGACCGCCTACGCAGGGCCTCCCCCGTTTCG
Source organism: Ophiognomonia clavigignenti-juglandacearum (assembly GCA_003671545.1). Taxonomy (NCBI): domain Eukaryota; kingdom Fungi; phylum Ascomycota; class Sordariomycetes; order Diaporthales; family Gnomoniaceae; genus Ophiognomonia; species Ophiognomonia clavigignenti-juglandacearum. The sequence continues at coordinate 3,994 of PYFS01001075.1, read as the reverse complement.
AGGTGAAGTGGGAGGGCTGGGACAAGAAAACCGACCGAACCTGGGAGCCCGAGGAGAATCTAATGTAAGTTTCAAGCTTGCGCTCCACAGCTCGCTTCTGTTCCACGACAAAAACTCGACGCGCCAGCAGCCTCCAAAACGACATCGCTGACTTCGCGACTGCGCCATCCTACAGCGAGAACGCGACCGAAGCCCTCAACAAATACTATGAGTCGATCGGCGGCAAGGACAAGCTCATGGCGCAGACGGACACGGCGCTGACGGGCCGCAAGCGCGGGCGGCAGCCCGGGTCCGCGACGCCCGGCGAGGCGAAACGCAGCAAAAAGCAGAACGGCGGCGGCACGCACCACCCGCTCGACGGCACGCCACCGGCGAGTGCGAAACAGGTCGAGTGGAAGCCGCCGAGCGGGAGCTGGGAGGACCACGTGGAGACGGTGGACATGTGCCAAGACGAGAACGACGGGTCGTTCATTGTGTATTTAACGTGGAAGAATGGCAAGAAGACGCAGCATCCCAAGGAGGTTACTTATCGTCGATGTCCGCAGAAGGTACGTGTGTTGGCGCGTTTTTGTGGGAGGGGGCCCCCAGGGGGGTTTACAAGCCGTGAGATCTTGTAGTGACTTACGGGTATACAGATGCTTCGATTCTACGAGCGACACATTCGCATTTCGCGCGACGGCGAGCCGGTTGTCATCAGAAGCGTTCCGACCTAGGACGGTGGCTCAATCGGCTCGATGTAGTCCAGCATGGCCGTGAGTGGTTTCTCCACTGCCCAGCACACAGCAAAGTCAGCAGCGAGAGTAAGACGCTGTCGACCAGGCGTATGCGTCCTCTGACTTCAGCTCGGCATCGTCGTCGATGACGACAATGGCCTTTGATTTTAGCCGCACTAGCTCTGTATTTCCACATATTCCGTTTATCATGGCGAGCCGGCGAGCACTGTCCCATATAGCAAGGAGCAGAAGGGCCGGGTAGGAGGAAGGCGTGGCCAGTCAGTTGTTGTGTAGGATAGGATCCGAGAATCGCTGCGCCAGTTGGCGGCGCTAGGTGGGGAAAAAGCGAGCCTTTTCTTGTCTTGGGTGGAAAGTCTTCTTTTGCTTTCCTTGAAGCGTGGTCCCGAGCGTGTTTTGTGCCGCTGCTCGTTGGTTTAAGGAGTTACTACGGGCACTTTTCTTTGTGGACTCCAATGTACTATACTAAAGCAAGCAGTCCAATTCTACGCGGTTCACGGCTAATCCTGTTACCAGCGCCCCTTAGCGGACGACTCCCAGATTTGATGACGTTGTTGTCGACTTTGTGCCCGCTTCACGATCCGTGACGGCAGTTGACTGAGAACTGGATAGAGCGTCATCTTCTTGATCACCCTCTCGCGAATTGACCCATTGCTTGGAGAGATACTGGCCCTACGGCAGCACCCAATGCAGGGCCTTGTACAGTTCCCAACACTACCTGGGTACTTAGGTGTTTAGTCCAAGCGCGGGCCTGTTAACCAGGATTGTGGTCTGGGAAGCTGCAAGACCCTTCACTTCAAGTCTTTACCTCACCTTCACGTCACTTCACAGGCCTATTTTATCTCTTTGTTCCCTTCGCGATTTTGCACGCTCACACAGTTTTCGTGCCTCAACTCCGCCCCGCCAACTGAACGCCAGCACACGAACCCATCAAACCACATTTGCAGCGTCGCCATCCATCTCCACACAATCGACGACGCAGACAAAACAACGCCACGATGGCCTCTACTCCGATCTTCCCTTCGAGCTCGGCGTCGACAATCTCTGGATTACCCATTGCCAGCAATAGCAGCATCAGCAACTTCAATAGCAGCAAGAACGGCGAAGACGACAAGAACCCCAGCCCCGAAACCACCTTCGACGCATCGCCCTCGTTGGCCATTCGCCTGCGCAAGCAAGCCAACGCCGCGATGACTTCCCTACCAACCCCTCCGTCCAGCTCTGCGTCAACAGCCCCCGCATCGCCCGTCTTCAGCAACAGCAGCATCAGAAGCGGCGAGAACGACGACGGCAGGAACCCCAACCGCGAAACCACATCCGGCGCATCGCTGCCTCCAACTAGCCACCTGCGTACCAAAATCACTAACGCGGTGCCTTCTACTTCGCCCCTGTCTTCCAGTCTCGCGTCGACGACAACCCCCGCGACGCCCAGTGCAAGCAGCAACACAAGTTTCAGCAGTGGCGACAACGAGGACCACGACGTCAAGAGCCCCAACCGCGAAGCCTCCGCTCCCAGCGGCGCGCCGCCCGTTGCAAACAGCAACACCAGTGTCAGCAATGGCGACAACGCCAATGACAAAGACTCCACTCGTGAAGAAGGCTTCTTCGCCCTCCTCGATATCTACGACCGCTTGATGCCCGACAACAGACAAGGCATTCGCTTCCTCTTCAGTGCCGTGTTCGAGAAGACCCTCAGAGACGCTAGCGAGCGCGTCGCTGCCCAGTACGACGTGCTCGCGCGTGATGCGATTGAGGAGGCGCGCCGCCTGTTTGCCATCAAGATCTTCATTGCCGATGCCGATGCCGACCAGATCACTCCCACGCCGCTGAGTAAGTACCACTACACAATCGGCCATGCCCTTGATTCTGCCCCAGACACTCGCCCCTTCCTTCTCTCTTCTTGTCTCTTCGACGGCCCAGATCATCTTCACGACACTGACGCTGAGCAAAATACAGTGGACGAGCTCTGGCGCGCTGGCATCCTGGACACGCGATTCTACGCCGGCCTGAACCAAGCTCTAGGACTTACGCTGCACTACCGACCTGCTGTGGTTTGCGCAGAGGAGGCAGAGATACGTCAGCAACGACGGGAGGCGATGGAGAAGATCTACCTGTCATTCTTCTCGAAGGAACCCCTCCGTGCTCGTCGTCGCCAACCCCCACCTCTCCCGGCTCAGCGTATTCGTCGCACCCACCCTCGTGGTAGATTCCAAATCGCTGTCCTCTACCAAGGCCTCAGAAGTTTTTTCACTGTCAAGAGCAGCACCCATATCGAGGCGTTGTTCCCTGACCTCGAGTTCACTCACAATGTGAACATGGAGGCGTATCGACTCATGTGGGGGAAACAAAGATTGAAGCCCGAGGAAACAATGAGAGACATTGGCCTCTGCGATAATTGTATGGTGGAGATGTCCATAGATCCGGCGTACTGATGGATTGCGGTTCATGAAGCGTGTCGAAATAATAAGAGTGCACTGAGGCAACGCCACTGGAGTGCAGCTTGCAGTCCTCTTTCTGAGACTGCAAGTACCGGGTGGTAGCACTTGTCTAAAACGCTCATAGAATCAGGGCTTCTATCGGCAGATCTTAATGGTGTTTCTTCCGCAAAGGTTTAGCACATGGAAGAATCGCCACGGATCCAGGTACAAGAATATTGGCCGCAACACTTTAGTTCTCGGTGTTCTTTCGAGCATAGCATGGCCTGACTGAGCTTACCATAACACTTGCCTGAATGCTGGGCTACCTTCTACCCACAATCAGGGCTAGATTACAGATTACCAGGAATGAACCTGCCTACAAAGGCGATACTTTCATAAAGGAGTGCTTGACAGTGGCCCATTTCCGGACGCAAGACCCCTTCATTGTCGTCGACAAATGGCGCACACGGGGAAGAAAGTAGCCTGGAAGCATTTGAAATGGACTATGAACAACGCGTAGACCCAGACCTGGGCCGGCTAAACTGTTGCATAAGAATTGGTTGTACTGAAAGTATGAACTAGGGATCATGTCTACGAAAATCAAGAAAGGACACCAAGACTCCAAAGTGTGGTCGCTCATCAACTGAATGGCCACACAGGACCACTGCTCCGAATTCTGATACGATTCAGTGCCTACGACCGTCACCTTCCCCCCCCCCCCCCCCCTCTCCCCCCCCCCCGCCGGGCCCCCCCCCCCCCCCCCCCCCCCCCCTCCCAACCCCCCCCCTAACATCCTCACCCCTCCCCCCCCGCCCCCACCCGCCCCACAACCCCGCCGCCCCACCC
>PYFS01001068.1:0-12885 GCA_003671545.1 Ophiognomonia clavigignenti-juglandacearum | reverse complement strand
GAAGCAGCCGGCGAGGGCTCACGCCACCCAATACAGTTGTGAACCCCTCTGCGTTGAATCCCTGATGCGTGGTCAAAGTAGTATATGAACTTAGAATCATCGGCGGGTGCGAGTGAGCCTAGCAACTGTGGAGCCGCGGATGCGGCTGCCGCCAGTAGTGCAGGAACAATGAGCGATGTCGAAAACATGGTGTGAGGATGTCCGACTTTAAAGATGAGATAGCATGTTGATGGCAAACCACAGGAGACTGACAAGAATACAGTGGTCCAGAGGAGATATATTACCGGGGGTTACGACACACCAACAAGTGCTTCATTGATACATAAAGTTCGCTCCACCAAAATGCTATGGGATGGATTGAACCCCAGAGACCAACATATTGGAGTCATTTGCCTACTTTCTCCTTTTGGAGAGACGCCTGCCACTCATTCCTCGGTTCTTCGGTATTTGAAAGGCACTAGTTTGAAGCTATCATCAACGTCGCTCGCGGTGACCCCACTCTAAGCCGCATACGGCATCGTCGGTACACACGGGCACTTGTCGAGCCGGAGCAGTAGTCTACGGCCAAGCCATATAGTCAGTCATTTTTAGCCTTGTTACTCCGGATTGTGGGTGTGCTTGGAGAAAAGGACTGCAATATAGGAGACTATTTGTCACGGTGCACCACCTACAATGGCATCCATCAGCAAATTGCAACCTCCGTATACCTAGATCTTGATAGAGTAGAAAGATGGTGGAATGAAAAAGTGGAAAGGGAAAGAGCTTTTCAACCTCATGGGCTTCCACCTTCAGGGTAGGCTGAATACCCATACCTAGGTACACATCGGAAAATCATACGTGCCGTAGGTACTGTGTGTAGCGATGGGATACCTAAGTATCTAAATACACACTTTTTGGTTGTCTCCGATCACGGGAAAGACATACATTTCGTAGATTCAAAACTTGGAAAGGCCATTCCTCACCCAAATATACAGCTATAAATCAAAGGCAGTTTACGCTGATTCATGGGCTAGGTTACCGCTTTGGGCCGTTTATGGACCTCGCGATAGTTTCATTTCTCTCTAGTTCGGTTCTTTGAAGTTTTTAGTCTCTTGGATAAGCTTTTTCTCTCTCTGTTGGGTACAGCGCCTGTGTCAAGCCGGCTTCTCTGTGGCACAGATGACAGTACCCTTGGAATCGGATGGAAAGTATTGCATTCACTCTGCATAGAGCTAACTTTGTTGTTGTAGAAAACGCGAAAAGCCCAGTCCAGCTGGCCTACAATACCCGAATATCACTACCTAGTCTTACCTGGCCATGCGCAAACCATGAGATCAACTCATACTATGTAGGTAGCTCCGCCAAAGCCAACCTTTTCGCAGGTCCCTCAACTATGCTAAACCACCAACTACCTTTGGCCTTGAATACTAATGCGATAGAAAGAGTTCTCTTCTACTTCTTTGGTGGAGTTGCAACCTTCTTTGGTGGACTTGCAACCTTGTTTGGTGGAGTTGCAACCACGGGAACAACTTCAGTGTCGCGTACCCACTCCTTGGCCTCATTCTGCTTCATATTCCACCAGTTGCCCGTCTTATAGTCCATTTGTCGGATTTTCCCCTTGTCTTTGCCAAAGTCGACCTTGACGACCGCGGAGTATTGCGTGTACATCCCTGAACTGCTCCCAATTCTTGCGATCCGAGGCTTGAGAGGCAGCTGCGGGCTGAATGTCACAGCGGATTTGAACTGGAGGGCTCGAGCTTCAATATACTGAACGGTAGGCTCTGCTATAAGCTGCACACACTTTTTGGCGTCCGGATTCTCCAATGTCACACCTTCGGCTTTCAGCCACGCAGGCGGAGGACCGAAACAAAGGTTTTCGTGATAGACAGCGCGAACATTTGTTGTGTCGATGTTGTTGGCTGCACCGAGGGTCTTGTGGTCTTTAACGAAGACCACCGATGCAACAGGCTTTGCTAGCTTTTTCCATTCGCTCAGGTACAGATGTACCTTCTTCTGTCCCCACTCCGCCGTCTTGACATGCAATGTGATGTGAAGAGGGTCTGCTTTTGGTTTTGTCATACCAGTTCCGAGAGTGAAATCGTGCATAGTAGCCCTTGCGAGAATAAAGTCAATAATGTATGAATCGGACATGGGGACTGCGTTAAAAACATGCGTATGTGACTTGTTCGTGCCTGGCAGGTGCATTGAACCGATTACCAGTCATTTTGTGAATGTTGTAGGATGGAAGGACACCCAGTGCAGGATGTGGAGTAGGGTTCTTACATGATACGAACTTCCAAACCACCCAGCCGTGCTGCTTCCATGACGGCATAATGCTCTGTGGCTCCCTTGACAATTTCAAGCTCTTTGGGCTCCAGTACATGGTTTTTCTCGAGGCCCATCAGCGCGTTAATGTTGCCTAACATTTGGGAGATGGCTGCTAGGTTCCATTGAACGTTTATCTTGACTGGTCTCTTTTCTTCATTGATGAAAGCGACGGTTCCCATCCAGTCTGTCTTTACTCGGCCTTCGATTCCGCTTCCTTGGGGATAAACAAAGGACCAGTCGTTCACCTGAGGCAGAATCCACTTCGGAGACGGAGTAGAAGTTGAAGTAGACATTGTAAGGGCAGGTGGTAGACCGAAAGGAAAATATATATGGCTTGTGCTTTAGATAATGCTTGAAGCAATGTTCGAAGTGTGCAGTAGGAAATAAGAAACTATAGAAGCTGCTCGATTGGGCTGATTGATGATGGTTGCGATGACTTCTGCTCATCAAGCGAGAGTATGCCGTCTATATATACTCGACGATTGTGGTATAAACTCCAATACGTACCTAGGTGCCACAAGTCGGCCACTTACCGACGATTGTCGATGAAGGCTAGCAATGGATCGGCCAGAAAAAGACGGCCTTCCGTGCTGGTCTCGGTGAGGCGACTCATCTATTGAATCTCTATGGGCTGCGGCGTCCTGCCCGAGTGCTGACGGCCTTGTGGAGTCGGGGGCTTGGAGCGACCAACACGCAGCCATGTGATTGTCTTTCCTTGGAACGGGCCACCGTCGTCTCCCTAGGATCGTGTGTTTGTAAAGCTTAGATCCACCTGGTGGGTCTATCCAAAGCCTGGTTGTCTGAGTATTTTGGGCTTGAAGCACCGTGACCGTACCCGTGGCCCGTTGCTCAATCCTTTGCGACCTTTTCACAGCCTCCATATGCAACTTGGGTGGGGATGGTATGGCGCCCCGGTGTGGGGCCCCCACGGATACCCAGGTCAGTGGAATTGTGCAGGTCCACAGTCACTGCACATGTGGAGGCTCAGAGCTTCAAAACTTCGGGGGCCCGGGGCCGTACGGAAATAGCAGAGCATATTCACTTAAAAGGATTTGAGCGTATTGTTAGATTCGTTGGCACCAGAACATCGACCCTAGGATCCACCTTGGGCTTGAAACACCGTGACCGTAACCCATCAGGTGTTTGCGAGCCTTCGTGACCTGATGTCTTCACAACTCCAGCACCTGAGAACTCATGCATGTGACCTTCCAAGTGGATAAGCGTTTCTATTCCCGCGCTTCCCCCAAAGTGTCGAGCCGCCAGTAGACCTGAAAAATTGCGTATTAATAGATTCGGTGGAACCAACATCAGTATCGACCCCAAGATCCACTATGGCAGGACTGCTGCAGGGATCTTTTGTGCCCACCTTGGTACCTCACGTATCAGATGGCCAGTGGGTTTAGCAATACTGCAAGTGACACATTCACACAGCGCATCCTGGTAGTGCGGAGCACATCTGAGCTCGAGATAAGCGACAGCATCTAGGGTATTTCAAAAGGGTTTCCACCTGCGCCTTCCCCTGGACCAGTGCACTGATTTGCAACATTCCTCTTTTTTTCTAAAATTTCACCCTTGTACTTGATTTCGAGGCTCGCATTTTGCTGCCGGCCCACTGCGCAGATCTCAACCAGAATTCAACGCGATGGCCCAGGAAGCCCGGACTGACGAAGCGTACACCGATTGGGGTGACTATGTTTCTGAGGACGAAGAAGACGACATTGCTGACGAGGCTACGTCCGAGGGTGTCAATGCCTACTCAGGCACCCCAGCACCTTGCTATCCTGTCACCGTGGGCGAGATCATACAAGGCGGCGGCAAATCATATCGCATTGAGCATAAGCTAGGCCGCGGAACATTTTCACTCGTGTGGCTGGCTTTTGAAATGGGGACATCTGTCTCAGTCGCTCTCAAGATCCACAATCGTTCACGCTCCCAGCCCACAGAATCCGGGGCTTCGATACCCGGCCACCTAATTGAGAGTGGTGTTCGTCAAGATCTACGCCAGTCAATATCAGATCCTGCCCGATGCTCGTTGCTTACCGATTTCTCGACTTTCACGCTTCCCGGTCGGTTCCCTGGCGATACACATGTGGTGGTGGTTCTACCCTTGATGGGGCCAAACCTTCGCGAATATCTGGACTCTCCCGTCGAGCTGGATTCCTCCACTCGCTTGCGCTTGGCCAAAGATTGCCTTACAGCAGTGGCGTGTCTACATGCCCACGAGTATATACATCGAGGTACGTGACTCCTGGCGCTGGTCTTCAACCTAGACTTCGAATTAACGCGTTTCCAGATCTCAACGATAGAAACATCATGCTCGGCCTTGTTCCTGGAGCTCTCGACCAAGGACCGACACCGTCAGAACGCTACAAGCAAATTGGCCGCCCGCAAAAGGTTGCCTTACCTACTGGTGACTTCATATGGAGGTCGGGAGACTTAGTGGCACCCGTAGGATGGCTCAAGCGATTCACGTGGCCATCACATATGGTCGCCAAATCTGCATTTTTGGGCGACTTCGGCCTAACCAAGCACGCCAGCTCTCCACTCCTCGACGACTGTCTTGCGCCTCTAGCATTCTGCGCACCGGAGCTCTTCCACGACGGCTTCGAGCCCACCTACAGCTCAGATACGTGGTCATTCATGTGTATCTTCACCGCACTAATGACCTGTCATAGCCCCTTTAGCGGGTGGGGTCAATCGGGAAATGTGAGCTGGATGACCCGTAGGCTAGGACCTCTTCCACGAGAGTGGGAAGGCCGCTACCTATGGCCAGATCATTACCCGGATGAAGTGCGCAGAACGTGGTATCACCAGCCGAAGGGGGAGGAGGACGGCTTAGCGTTGTATTTGGATGGTGCCAGGCCCGAACTGGCTGGGTCACGGGAGCGAGAATTGATATTGGAGGTGATGCGCAAGGGTTTTCGATATAAACCGGAAGAAAGGATTACGGCACAGGAGCTTCTGGTCGACACGGCTTTCTTGGAACTCATTTCGATCTATGGAATTAATTGATTCTTGATCGGTTTCGTTGTCTGGGAACAACTACAGCAAACATGCTATCACCGGGTTCCAGCTGGCGCGTATCCACAAACAGATTTGCACGAACCAGCCCTACCCGCCGGCGATGAAAGACGAGACCTCGGGAGTCTATACTCGGACATCAGACTACATACATTCTGCTCATTATCACCATGCAAGGGCACTCGCAGATCAGGAAGTCAAGTCTGTGGCAGTTATTGGCTCAGCCAACACTGCCTTTGATGTCATCGAAGACTGCCATGCTGCAGGTCTCAAGACGACCATGGTAGTTCGCTCTCCGACCTACATCTTCCCTTACGATTATGTCATGGACCCCACGGTATTGGAGCATATGACTTGATGCCTCTAGAGGCTGCCGATGTCATGCTAAACACATTTCCCTTGGCTCTCGACGGTCAATCTCACATGGACTATTGTCACTATTCGCCCATCTTGCCTCTATGCAACCGTGAGTACCACCAGAGCTGTTTCCCAAGTGACCCTTGATAGCCTCAGGCTCAGGGGGAAAGGCGGCTTACCTTCGTACCAGGGACCGCTATACCGCTCTCTCCCAAGCAGGCTTTCCCGTCCTTGATAGCAAAGATCCGTCCGTCGACGTTCAGCACCACCTGGCTAAACGCGGTGGTGGCCACTATATCGACGTTGGCGGCACCGAGCTTATCGCCGAGGGCAAGGTCGCTGTGCGAGGCCTCGTTGCGCCGGAAGCGTACACTCAGACTGGCCTCCGTCTTTCCGACGGCAGCACGCTCGATACCGATACGGTCATCTGGTACACCGGATTTACGGATCATAATATCCGTTTGACCGCGGAGTCCATACTTAGAGTGCCTATCGAGGATATAAGAAGCCAGCAAAATAACAAAGAGCACATACTTAGGCCCAAGGACGTTGCGGCGCGCTTGGACGCCACCTGGGGTATGGACGCCGAAGGGGAGGTTCGCGGAATGTGGAAGCGTCATTTGCGTATAGATAATTACTGGGTCATGGGTGGAGTGCTTCAGCACCAGCGATGGTGGTCCAAGGCTCTGGCACAGCAGATAAAATGCTCGAGTTGTGATACCTGGGACGGGATTCGTGAAGCTAATATTGAACTGCATCTAGGGAAGCACTCGATTCCCTCAACAACTCGCATGGCTTCAAATGGAAGACAGGTGCGCGCGTGCAGGTCACCAGCCACCGTCAAAATTGGCAATACTGTAGAAGGCCTCTGAAACGGCACGCTCCAATGCTGCCCGCGCGACGGGAAGTGACAGGTTAGGGATGTAGCAGTGTGTATACTTTTTGGCACGCGGCGAGCTCGGCGGTACTTGAGACGGACTAGCGGACGAGCCTGGGCTCTGAGCATCATCAGCAGAGGGAAAGTTCGGCGGAACGCGCTTATTAGAAGCAAATTATATAGCAGGCTAGAAGTTAGGTGCAGATTCTATGTAGTCGGCAGGCACCGAGACTATAGGAAAGCCTAAGACTATGTCTAGATGCTATACCTAGGTATACGCATTCCGAGCACACGCGCAATCGCCCGAAGTCAAGATCAATGTGAAGTTGACGCTCTTGTCTTATGTATAAGCCCCTGTCTCTTCGTGACCTGCGCAGAGAATTAGCGAACGTTGCAAAAGCATCCTACGTATGCAATGCTTTCACACTTGAGCAGACAACATGTGAAAGGTACAATTTTTGTCAAACTAAGACTATGGTGCTGGGTTCAGGTTCAAATACCTCCTTGACTTCCTTCCACCCTCTTTTCGTCTGCGCGTTCTCGAAGTCGACAAGTGTCTGCCGGGTGTCAGGTGTCTCTCGAACCCCTAATCTGAAGTGTGCTACCCTCTTGTACACTTTCTGTGTGCCTCTCATACACTCCTGGAGAACTAGGCCCTGTCGACCGGGGATTGCTTGGTCTCCGTGACCTCCCATCATGTATCCGTCACAGAATGCTGCCAGAGTAAACTGACTGCCATCAGCCATCCTGTCGACGTGGTCGGGATCGTCCAGCCACACAATGAGAACAACATCTTCCCATTCATTGCAGTTTTCAAGTGTCTTTGTCCTGTCCAGGAACTGCCATGCGGATATGTCCTCACTCCAGAAAATCTTGGCACAAACTGTACTGAGGGTGATGCTTGCAAATGCGCATTGCCCAAAAGGATTCGAGGGGTCGACTAATGTCACAGTGGTGTCGAGCACTGCGGCCAGTGATTGAGGCCACCCGTCGTCCGACAGGGGCTGGTAATCATAATAGTGCCTGACCGGACCATCGATGGATGCCCAGCTCCAACTAGGTGTGGTCATCGCGGCTGAGTCGACTCGTCTTCCAATCGTGCCACTCCACTTGTCCCCGTCGAACGTGTTATGCAACCGCCAGAGTAGACTGTAGGGTAATGTTGATCGAAAATGACCCGCTATGTAATCATCCTGTTGGGCGTGGGCAATTCGAGAAGCGATGGCGCTAAGTGCGACCAATTTATCCTTCTCCAAGAAGGTGATATTTCGCGGCGTGTAGTTGTCAAGGATTCGCAGCCAGTTGATATAGAAGTCGTGCAAGGGCAGCTGCTCGGACGGAATGACGAAGCCCAGTTGATCAAGCCTCATCTACTTTGATAAACGTGATGTCAATCCACCGGAAAAAGACTCGCTTGCTTCTTGCAATTCCAGACAGTCCCAGAAGAGTTCTCCTTGGCCAAGACTCAGGACTCGCGGAGCCAGAACGCGTTCCTGAAAGGTCCATGCTCGAAGTCCAAGTGGCTGTTGAATCTTGGCGTACGTGTAATACGACCTCTCAAACATGATAAACAATTCGTCCCCAATCGTGACCTGAAAGGGCGGCATAAGAGCGTGCAAGCCCGGCCCTCCAAGACAGCTGGACTCAGGGCTTGAGTTGCGTGTGAGTGATAAGTTCAGTGCACAGTTTGAATAAACATCTCCCATTCTCGCAGACTCACGCTGCCAGTCGGCCTGACTTTTTGGTCCTTCCTGAAGAATGCACAGCGCATCGATCCAGATGTACCGGTACCCCATGCACTTGATAAGTTCAATGGCCTCTCGGAAAGCAAGAGGAAGATGACTGAGCTGGATACCGGATTGGTGGTGATTCTCGTTCGATTGTGTGAGGCGCAAGAACTTGGGTGCAGGGCCCCAGCAATAGCTCAGTGCAACGTAGGGTTCCAGTGCGCCAACGATTGACGGACAAATCAGCCTGACTGTGAAGTCTCTGATTTCCAGGAGACGGGTGGGATACTTGGTTGGAGTCGTTCGATCAACGCACCGCGGATGTCCTCGATGGCAACGAACATCAAATGCCTTTGCTGCGTCGGCCAAGTCGGACATTGGACGGTATGCCTCTGAGTGCCACATGCCAACCTTGGTTGTTATAGGGATTGTTGGTCGGATCACCGCGTTGATGCTGAGATATGAGCAATCTTCTCTTTTCGGTTGACCATGTACGGTCAAGCGATTCTCCATGTGAACCCATATTGTTCCATCCCGATCAGTAAGGTCCACAACACTGCCCGTAATCCAGGGTCTTATCTCGACTTTTTCAGAAGTTCCCAGCCTCTTTGCAACGCTTTGCTGTATATGTGTGCATATCTTGCAGCCACCCGAGGCAGCTTGCATAAGAGACGATGTGTCTGCGTGGTGGCCCCTGCTTGGGTAGCTGTATCCCTGCATAGATTGATCTTTGGCATGGTTGTTGTGTCTGTGCATATCGCTGCCACGGTATGAGAACATATCCCTACATGTTTTGCAGAGCACCATAGTGACTATGTATTGATATATGTGATGCTGAGGTGGAAACAGCCTTTGATCTTTGGTTGAGCATGGAATGGGAAGCTTTTTTTTTTTTTTGTTTCATTACTCGCATGGAGCCTTTCGGCTATGGCGAGAGCTGTCTAGCCAGATCTATCTCTACCTACAGAAGTAATGCTTTCCTTAAAACAACCAGTCCCCCTGGCCTAGAAGCATCCTGCAACCCAACATTATCGTATACTTAGAAATCACAAATACAAATGCACTACCTCGCCAACTTACAAAGCCTCACGAGAACCTCATATAGCCAGCGACCTCTTAAGTTGGCTTGCTTGAAGAAATTCTAATAAAGCCGTTTTCCCAACTTTTGTATAAAAAAGAGTGGTTGCGTTAAAGGATTGAACCCTTTTACGTAGGTATTCTGACCTCAGGGCCCGATATCGAGCGCAATGCATGATAATATACAGAGAGGTCTGTTGAGCACCGCTTCCACAAGGGCATAGTGCCGTATCAGATTTGCCAATTAGATATAAGTACCTTTTGAAAGGCCCTATACTTGTTTTGAGCTGAATATAGATAGGCCAAGTGGATTGAAAATCAAAGTTGACCTTTGTTTGAAACCGCAAGGAATAGCGGCTAATTTGGCGGTATAGCCTTCCTAGCCCGGTACGGTGGTACGCAGCTGGAACGGCCCCGGAGCTGGGGCCGAGGACATCGGTGACTCCTGACAAGGGGGGGATGGTGGTGGAAAGAACGACCAAAGTTGAAGGCCAAGTTTTCTAGAAGTGCCCAAGCAACCATAAGATTGGCAGCCGTTGGAACATACGATACTTACGAAACAGAAAACCCTATGCAGGGCCCGTGGGCTTGGTGGATCTGGTTGTTCCCCGGGCTGCGCCGCCCTAGAGGGAGGAGTCGGCCCGGACTCTCCTCGAAGCTCCGTACCAGAACTGTGAAATTTAGCGGAAGAGTCGATATGGAGCTCATGTTTCTTCAGACCGTGCTTGAGGGCCGGCTCTAAATAAGAAAATCGTAGTTGTAAATTTGCGGGTCGTAAGGTGCCTGTCACGGTCTGTTTTTGCGGCCTGAAGCCCACTCCGAGTCTTCAACCATCTTGGACCTGGTGTGCTAAAGAATCCGGGATACTATCGCCATATATGATGCTCTGCTGTTCCATAAATAGAAGGCCACTTGGAACACCGACCATAGCTAATATGTATTTGCAGCTGGCAGCATTTGACATGATGTTCAAATGTTGCCCAGGGGGACGAGGCCTCCTTCCGCAATGTGCAGGGTGCAGGCTGCGGGCCTAGAGGACGACATTCATAGATCAAAGACCACCCACGAGCTTGATTTTTGAGTTGGTTTCAGTCTGCTCTTCGAGAAGAAACAGCATGAGGAGCCCATTTCCATGTAAGTTGTGAAGGACATGGTTGGGATGCAGGAAGGCGGTTGAGTGGTGGTGATGTCTATTTTTAGATCCTTTAGACCCTTGCATGGATTATGAGTGCATATTATCTCAGTGAATGGCTTTCAGTTGTGTCCTTCCGCTACAAAGGTGGTCTGAACTAAGACCCACATCCCGGCCCGAAAACAACGTCAGACATGAGCCGGAAGACGACACACTACTAGCACAGTGTGCTGCCTCAATCATCCATCTGGTTCATCCAAGCATTCAAGATGTTGATCTTTCATTAAGTCTGATAATCTACTCTATTCTGACACATATATTCACTTGTTGTCTTTGGTAAACGCCAGGAGCAGGTACCACCCTAACTCCAATCCCCCTCCCCGTCAGACCACGCTCGCGTTCGGCAGCATATCACTCAGCGCCACGCTCTCAAAGCTCGAGCTCATCTTCAACCTCTCCATCTCAAACGGTGTCGACGGCATAGGAAACGGTGGTCCCATCCACATCGACACCTTATCATCGGCGTCATCCTCCTGCTCCACCTCCGCGTCGTCCTCGACGGACGACTCAGACCAATGGCTCATCGTTCTCTGCGCGCTCGGTGAACCAGACCCCGAGTCCGTTTCCAAAGATCGCCCTCCTGACGTGGATTGGATAGACTCCAAGCCTGTTTCGAATTGCGGCTGGGCCGCCAATGGGGCCCGCAGCACTGTGGTTGAGCGGTCACGGCCTGGGTTGCGGTCGCCTTGTGGGGGCTTCAAGGTGGCCGTTGTGGTCCCGCTGCTGGTTGATGAAATGGCTGGAACCTCGACATCGAGGTGGCATGCGGCCGTGTCGATGCGGAGACCCGTGTCCCGGGTCAGAGATCGCGTTGAGGAGTACCGAGTAGGCGACGAGATGGCGCTGGGTTCCGTCGTGACCTATTGCCTATGCAGCCATTAGAAGGCATAATCACTCAACGCCGCGACTTAGTAGCCCGTGGGATGCTGCAGATGCAGCTTTATTGGAGTCTTGACGGTCTGTTCGCCGTCCGCCAGAGCGATGTCCAAATATTCGTGGCAGATTCGGGGCGTCGGCTTCATTGCGGCCGGGTCGCCTAAATCCTCGGGGTCTATACCGAAAAGGCTTAAGGGAAAGGAGATAGCTCTCTTAATGGCCCCTAAAGAACCTCGCCGAGACAATGCGCCGGTGTGTTCTACGTTAAAGCCGCCCTCCGCCAAGATATCGACGACGGCATAGAATAGCTCGTTGTCCGTGATCTTGGTTAAGTCCGGCATTTTGCCTTCGTTTATGTTGAAAAGACCGCAGTAGGGCCGCTCGCCTACGAAAATGGCCCAGATAGAGACGGCTAAGGCAAAATCGTTATCCGACGGTGACGACGGGCTATCATATAGCAACCGATTTAGGGATATGTATTCGGGTGATGGAATCGATAGCTGCTACAAGACGAGGTCGCTATCGTCGCTCAATTGTGTTAAAGAGAAACCGACGATCTTTAGGTAATCAGCCTTAACGGGCTTTTTGATAAAATTCTCCGGCTTTATATCGCTATATATAATGCCCCTTTTGTATAATCTTGCCACTAGGGTGATTATATACTATATAATAGCTATTTTCTTTTCGGGTGGAATATTCGTTACTACGAATGGCTTTCCCAATTCTATTATTACTCTTTTTTAGTACCACAACGAGGTTATATCATCGACGATCCTAATTTTGCTAACGATTAAAAAGATCAAATTACCGGCAAAATAGACGAATTTCGTTTCCCGTTTACGGCATATAGGCTTATAAGCCAAGGTGCTGCTATATCGATATACCGGATATAAGTTATTGCTGGCGATAATGGACCTTATAAAGTCTTCTAAATGCTAATATAATAAGCGAGGGTCGGTTTCGAATATCGTAGGTAGTAATGTATCCGCTGTGGCCTACGGATACCACGCTAAGGTGGATGGTATATTGCATAGCCGCATTATAACTAGTATTGATTACGCGAGCCAGTAAAAGTAAGTGATTATAAAAGCCAAATGGCAGCAAATATGTAGATAGAGGTTGAAGTGGTAAAGGCGAAAGCAGGATATAGAGGATTGATAAAGCTATGCGTTAAGTTATATCCCTTTTCCCTACGCTTCTTCGTTCAGTCACTGGTTTTCCTATTGCATTATATACCTTCTAAGGTCTTGACGTCTTTTTGAGACCCATTAGATGGCCAGGTTCTAAAAATAGCAACCTACGCTGCCGGCAATATTTATTATAGCCCAAATAGCAACCGCCAGGTCCAAGCTTACGGGTTGAAAAACGTCGGCCCTGTAGAAGGTCGATATGCTTAATAAGCGAAAAGGCACTAGTCCCAAAAAGGTAAAGAGTAATATGGAACTAGTCCG
>PYFS01001065.1:0-45979 GCA_003671545.1 Ophiognomonia clavigignenti-juglandacearum | reverse complement strand
GGGCGAGAGGGAAGGGGCGGCGCCCCAACCCTGGTCGGGGTAGTGGTTTTAATAAAAACCGCCCACCCTTTTTTTTTTTTTTTTTTTTTTTTTTCTGGGAGCTCCGTGACTGACGAAAACCAACTTCCAAGCCCAGCACATGGGCGCTCTACCTCCTCAGCAACGTCGACCGAGCGAACATCGGCAATGCCAAATCCGGTGGAATGGCAACGGACTTCAATCTGAGCTCGACTAAATACTCCATCATCGTTCTTGTGTTCTTCTTTCCGTATGTCGTGTGCGAGATCCCCTCGAACATGCTCTTGAATCGTCTCCGGCCGTCGTTATATCTCCCGATGCTTGCGATTCTCTGGGGCATTGCAGCTGCTTGTCAGGGAGCTGTGACGAACTCGGACCAGCTGATAGGTCTGAGAGTGATCATTGGTGTCTTTGAGTCAGGATTCGCTCCTGGTTGCGCGTTTTATCTTTCCTCGTGGTGAGTAGTGGCAGGGGATCAACACAGTCCTCCACTTTCACTCACACAACCAACAGGTACAAGAGATACGAGCTGGCATCTCGATACGCGTGGTTATATACATCCGTTGCTGTCGCTGGAGCTTTGTCCGGTCTTCTTGCCGGGGTCATCACGGAGTATATGGATGGCACGGCCGGGCTTCGCGGGTGGCGATGCAAGTACTATTCGTTTTCATCGAGACCACTTTCTTTCTTACCAGGACTAACCTCTGACTTAGGGTTGTTCATACTCGAGGGCTTAGGATCCGTCGTCATAGGAGTCATTGTCATCTTTGTGATGCCAGACTACCCCACAAGCCCCAGTAAATTCCTCACCCCCGAGGAGCGGAAGCTCGCCTGTAATCGTCTCGCCATGGATGGGATGGGACTCACCCGAGCTGCACACGAGAAAGTCTCCGAGTGGACGGCGTTGAAAATGACTGTGCGGGACTGGCGCACGTGGGCGCTGTGCTTTCTGTTTATGCTCGGTACCGGTGCTCAGACGATGCAGTACTTCCTGCCGTCCATCGTCGGGACTCTTGGCTGGGAAGGCCACGAAGCGCAGTGTGAGCACAGTCCCCCTACACATTTCCGTGGTTGTGACTGACCTTCGATTGATAGATATGACTATCCCAAGCTACGCTTTCGCAGTCGTCTGCATCTTGGCCGGCTGCTTCACAGCTGACTGGCTCCAGAATATCTGGCCGGTGCTGGCAGCGCTCTCCGGCGCGGGATTTGTGTGCTTCGTCGCCACGACCATCGCAACAAGCGGGATGGTTCGCTACGTGCTGGCGATTTTTGCCTTTGGCACAATCTACGGGTGCTCTCCCCTGACCAAAACCTGGGTTTCCCACACCCTGTCCCACCCCGCTGAGAAACGAGCTGTTGCTATTGCCCTGATCAACGCACTTGGGAACGGATCGTCGATTTATGGCTCCTGGCTGTGGCCGGACAAGGACTCGCCTAGGTTCTTGGTTGGATTTGGGTAAGTCGCCTTGCTCGTCTACAGTGATGTGATATCCCCGGCTTTCGGACCGTGGTGCTGACTGATCGCAGGACAACAACGGCGTGGATGGGAGCTCTGTCTCTGGGAACAGTAGTATGTGCGTATTTGTTCAAGAAGTATCCCACGAAGCGACCAGACCATGAGATTGTGATGGCTGGAGAACTTCGAGCTGCGAGAGAAAAGGAGCAAAACGGCCCACAGCCGTGAGACTGCACGGCTTCCAGTTGTGATAGCACAGTCTTCGCCATCAGAGAGGCAGAAGCCCAAATAGTATTGACTTGATGTTACTAATTTTTAGACAAATTCTTAGATAGTGAGTTCTTCTGATAATCTTATTTCCAATGCTGCCCCATAGAATGTTACGTGCCTGTAAGTGAATCAAAGATCCATATTCAGGTCTGTTTGGGAGCTCTTCCCAGAGACACTTTTCTCTGCGTACATTTTATGTGCCACTACCATGCATATCAACCCCAATACGCAAAAGTACATCGCGGACTATCTTTATTGCCGTGAGCGGAGTAGCCGGCGAGGCGTACCGTGTCTCACGCACCATTCCCCGCGTCTGCAGGCCGTGGAGACTATGCCATGGCCTAGGTCTCACCTGCGAGACCTTCTAAACCTGCATGTGATCTTTCCCTTTTCTAGCATTGCGAACAAATTTTGGGTTGCCCACACGAATGGCGACCCCAAGTCAGGATGCCGGGCCTCGGAAGCGTCGAAGAACGGATTCGGCCCACTCCAATGCCTCAGTTGGTCCTTCCGCTTCCTTGACGGCCATAAATAAGACACCTGCGTGCTCCAGCTGTCGCAAGGTGAAGGTCAAGTGCGGTGCGGCCGTGCCTGGGTCCAGCCAGTGTCCAAGATGTGCGCGGCTAGGCTTGGCGTGCCTCCGAGAGATTAAGTCCTGGACAACTGGCACACCAGATAGCACTGCAGGCGATGAGCGTTGGCGATCCGATCAGATGGCGGCGAGTTATGGGTGTGGAACCCCCAGGTGAGCATTAATAACCAAAGAAGACGTCCCATGAGATCCATCACGGGTGGAATGTTACTTCTGACTCCCCACTGCTCTCTGTAAGCGAAACCCAAGAGACCATCATCAAATTGCAACGAGCCATGGAAGACATCCTAGAGAAGCTGGACATGCCGTCGCTGGAATTGTACCACCAACCTGCCGTCGCCCGCTCCCGTGCGCAGCAGACGGAAACCCGGGGCAACTCAGCAGAGCCGGGCAGAGACGAAGCGGCCAAAGAGGCGTATGCACAGCGCAATGTGTCTCCAGATCCAATGAACAGTCTGATGGAAGCCACCGAGCTCAACGGCCTTCGCAGCCAGCTGCGAACAGCCAAGCTACGAAGGAAGGGCGGCATGCGGAGGAAGGACACAGATTTGATATCTGACCACGTTCTTTCCCACGAGGAGGCAGAGGCGCTGCTGGTGAAGTTCAAGCAGACCTTGTCACCGCATCTGTACTCGGCGGCAATGCACCCAGAGGCTACACTCGAGTCCATCAGAAGCTCTTCTACCGTGCTTTTCGAGGCGATCATGCTCGTCGCCTCGCTCCACGTTCCCGGCAAAGAACACACCCACAAGATGTGCCACGCACGGGTCATGGCACTGATTTCAGCCACCATGTTCGATCGGTTCCACACGCTCGACGACATTCGGGGCCTGTGCATTGCCGCCCTCTGGCAGCCCGATCTGAGCTGGAAGATCTCCGGGCTCGGAATGCGCATTGCGACGGAGCTCAACCTCCAGCATGCTCTGTACGAGACTTTCAGCGTATCCCCCGTCGACAAACAGGGTGCTTCAGCACAGAGGGACTCCCTCGAGAAGGCCAGGGTGTGGTACCTCCTATACCTCCTCGACCACCAGTCCGGCGTAGCCTACGGACGTCCGCCCATGAAATCCGCAATACGACCCATCAAAGACATCGACGTCCTTCTCCAGTCACCGCTCTGCACCCCCTCAGACCGGGCCCTCCTCGCACAAGTGCAAGGCTTCATCATCCTCAGCCGAGCATTCGACCACTTCGGCCTGGAGCCGAACCGCGCCATGGCCGGGACCGATGAGTCCCTCCTCCACCACGCGAGATTCACCGAGGAGCTGCGGGTCTGGACCCAAAGATGGACGGGGGCCGCAGACGACGACAGCGACGACTTCTTCCGAAGCATCACGCTGCAGTTCCACTTCAGCGATCTCGTACTGCACTCGCTCGTGCTCCGCGGCCGGCCTCTCGACAAGCTCGTCGAGCTGCCTGCGTGTCTGCGGCCTCTGGGCCTGAAAGCGATTGATGCCGCACACGCGGTGTTGGAGCACTTCCTGCGGAACCTGAACTATCGCGATGAGATTGTGGGGCTGCCGTTCTATCTGCACGCCATGATCGCGTTCGCGGCGGTGTTTATCCTGAAGCTCTCGCGCCGGTGGCATGCCATGGGGATCTCCACGGACCCGCACTTGGTGTCGTGGCCGCTTATCGAGAGGATCATCGGTCTGCTTAGGTCGTGTGAGACGGGCAAGAATCACACGGTGTACCGCATGGCGGATGGGTTTGCGCGGATGCTCGCGCAGCTGAGGAAGACCGAGGACGCTGCACGGGACGTGACTGGTCATAACGTGGCTTTGGCTCGTGGAGATGGAATGGTGGGACAGCGTGGACTGGGTACGGGGCATGCCGATCATTACGAGCAGCCCGTTGTCTCGAATTCTTCCACACACCTGGCCACCGAGACTATTGGAGGACAATGCCTTCCTTCTCATGAGCATGAGGACTGGGGCTTTTCTACCGAACAGCCCTATAACCTCTTGGGTGATTGTGGGCCAGGAGGACTTCTAGATATGGATCTTTTATCTTTCGATTGGTACGAGCCTTGCTACTAGCGCCACTTCAGATGTATTCTGATAGCTTGCCCATCGCGGTCCCCGTATGCAAGCTCCCGGCGTCTACTAGGTAGATCAGCTAGGCAGTAGCAACACAGACAAGCATTTACTTTGGCGTTTGTGATATCTGCATGTTTCTGTGAGTGAGACTGGACCGATCAGACATTGCACGCGTTGACGTACCCAAATTGTCTCCATCTTGCACATGGGATACATCGCTCCCAGGACCCTTGCGAGCAGAATTGCCAGCTCGCATGAAGGCTCAGAGCCGGGCTCATCGGACGTATCGCGGACATGCTGGTAGCATATACTGACCCGTTCATGCCCAGCGGAGACCGAGGCGACTCGCTCGACGCCACGCGGTCCAGACCAATCGCGATCGTGCCAGGAACGGTCGGGAATCTCCCCTTGAGGGGCGCGGGTCCCGATGCTCTTCTGTGAGCTCCATTGTGCGAAGCCTTCCATCTGGAAAACTTCACCAACTCAGATCACCACTGGGCGCCTTGGCCTCACCCTGCGCCAGCGAAGGCGTCTTCGCCTTGACCGCCGGTTCCACAACAGCGGCCTTCTCCTCATCGTCCCGGCGCTGCAACAGCGGCAGTTCCTCCTCCAAGCCCCATCGCCTCATCTCCGCGTCGACCGTCGCCGTCCACTTCCGCACCAGCGGGTGCGCCTCCGCCACATGGGAGAAGAGCACAGCGCCTTCTTCATCGCCCTCGTCGACGTCGTACTTCCACGTCCCGTCCGCGTTCCAGTACTCCTCGCTGAACACGCTGCGCAGCTCGAGCTCGGCTCTCGCGTCGGACAGAAGCTTGCTGGCCGCCTCGAAGTCAACGGCGGCTGATTTGTCGGTGCTCAGAGCGCCCGCAATGCCCTCGAGCAAGCCGAGCATGCGCCCGACTTTCAGCCCGATGGTGCCGCCCAGGCCGAAGCCCTCGTCGAAGCCCGCTTGCACGCTGCTTGCTTTGGCGGTCGCGATGCCGTCGCGGTAGCCGGCGGTGGTGTGCTCCTGCTGGAGGCGGTGGATGTCGGAGGGGTGCTGGCCGCTAGGGAGGCTGTGGCGATGAGAGGAGGAGTCGTCATTGTCGTCGAAATCTTGTTCGAAGATGGGAGAGTCGTCGGCGCCGAAGACGTCGTCTAGTGGGTCCACGTGGGGGAAAGTGACATGGGTGGTGTCTGAGGGGGAGGGCGATCTGGGGGCCATGCTGCCGGTGTTTGTGGCGTGTTCTGGGTTCGATTGTTTGAGGATCATTTTTCTGCTCATGTTTTTGATGTGAAGTAAGATGAGAAGAAGGACGGATGTGATTTTTGAAGATGTGCTTCAAGGTTGCGAACGTGAAAGGGCGGATGAGATGAGGTCGTGGTGACGGATGAGGAAATTTGAACGAGTGTGGTTGTTGACCCTAACCCTTGCGCATACCAAGCTGCCCAGCCTGGAAGCTGAGGTTTGCAAATGAATTGTCTTCGTGGATTGTATCAACTGTAACAGTATCAGGCCAACATCAATTGCAAATCCAAGTCCAACAACAAATAAATAAACGAACACTTCAACCTCATGATGGCTTCATGTTTTGGGCACCGGGATAACGCACTCAATGGTCGACCACGCAGAAGCAATATTCCGGGTAAACGAACAGCCCGATGAACGAAAGTGGACCTCATGCATCCGACTGTAACATTCCGACCCCAGACTAGAGAGACAGACCGACCCCCTTGCAACCAACCCCATGGGGACTTCACTGCCAACTTCGTCCCCGCGTCGATCACTCCCACCGCCTGATCAGCCTGCACGCTGATGATCTGGGGGGAGTTTGCAGAAGCACTCACACCTGCAGAGGTGCGTCGTGTGACTTCTGGGCCTACATATCGAGTGTCCACAACCTGGAGAACCTTGGAAAAGCTGGGGTGACAACCTGGAAGTCCGGGGGCTGGCAATGAAGGCGGTGATATAAAGAAAAGGAAGAGCCCACTCTGCTTGTTGTGATCTATCCTCTTCCTGGTCCTCGTCCTCGAATCTCATCCACCACCGAGAGAAGCGGGCGGTACTCCACAGCAGCTCAAGAAAGACCAAGATGGCTTCAGATCCAGCAATCCGGACCAATGAGTCCACACTGCGGCACCTGCGCGAGAACCCATACCTTCTCGGTCTGGCAGCAGTGAGTATTCCATAATTCCATTTACCGGACAATGTCAAGCACTGACACACGGTATCTCCCAAGTTTGCCTCGCTCGGTGGCATGCTCTTTGGGTACGACCAGGGCGTCGTCTCCGGCATCCTGGGCATGGAAAGCTTCGGGGCCAAGTTCCCGCGAATCTACATGGACACTTTCTTCAAGGGCTGGTTCACGTCCACGCTGCTGCTTGCTGCCTGGCTCGGATCTCTGGTGAATGGCCCCATTGCAGACCGTATTGGAAGGAAGGGGTCTATCCTGCTTGCGGTTGCCATCTTCGTGCTGGGCTCGGCGTTGCAGGCTGGTGCTGAGAACGTCCCCATGCTTTTTACAGGTAGGCATATCACTAAGTACGCAACTCGAGTCCAAGGTCCTTTTTTGGTTGACCAGAATCCCCCCCCAGGCCGTGCCATCGCAGGCTTCCCCGTCGGCATGCTCACCATGATCGTACCAATGTACATGTCCGAGGTCTCCACCCCGTCCATCCGCGGCACGCTCGTCGTCCTCCAGCAGCTCAGCATCACCATCGGCATCCTCCTCTCCTACTGGATCGAGTTCGGCACGCAGTACATCGGCGGCACGCGCTGCGACCCGGACATCCCCTACTCGGGCGCTAGCACCACCTCCACCACCACCACCACCCGGACCTTCGACCCCTACAACGACCTCGGCCCCCGCGGCTGCGCCGGCCAGAGCGAGGCCTCGTGGCGCGTCCCGCTCGCCCTGCAGATCGTGCCGGCGCTCATCCTCGGCATCGGCATGCTCTTCTACCCGGAGTCGCCGCGGTACCACTGCATGCGCGGCCGCGACGAGGCCGCCCTCCGCGCGCTGCGCACCATCCGCCGCACCACGGACCCGCCGGAAGAAGACCCCGCCCTCTGCCGCGAGTACCTCGCCATCAAAGCCGAGGTGCTCTTCGAGGCCTCGCTCGCGCACGACCTGCTGCACCCCACGGACAAGCCCGAGCCCGGCGGCAGCGTCTCCCTGTACCTCGCGCAGTACCGCGCGCTGGTGGCCACGCCGCCGGCCCGCCGCCGCCTCGCCGTCGGCTGCGGCGTCATGTTCTTCCAGCAGTTCATGGGCTGCAACGCCATCATCTACTACGCGCCGACCATCTTCGCGCAGCTGGGGCTGAGCGGCCGCGCCACGTCCCTGCTCGCCACCGGGGTGTACGGCATCGTCAACACGCTCGCGACGCTGCCGGCCCTGCTGCTCATCGACCGCGTCGGGCGGCGGCCGCTGCTGATGACCGGCGCCGCGGGGACGTGTCTCTCCTTGGTCATCGTCGCCGCGATGGTGGGCGGATTTCCGGACGGCAGCAGCGCGGCTGCGGGGTGGGTCGGGATCGCGTTTATTTACATCTACGACGTGAACTTCAGCTACTCGTTCGCGCCCATCGGGTGGGTGCTGCCGGCCGAGATCTTCAACCTGGGCAACCGCGCGAAAGCCATGAGCGTCACGACGAGCGCGACGTGGATGTGCAATTTCGTGATTGGGCTCGTGACGCCGGATATGCTGGCAAGACTGGGCTGGGGCACGTATTTGTTCTTTGCGGCGTTCTGTGCGCTGGCGGGGATGTTCACTTTCTTCTTTGTGCCGGAGACCAAGGGCATGAGCTTGGAGGATATGGATGCTGTGTTTGGTGATGAGGCTGCGCGGGAAGAGAAGAGAAGATTGTTTGGGATTGCCGCGGAGCTGGGCATTGTGGAGGTGGTTGGGGATGGAGCCGAGAAGGGGGAGAAGGCTTTGGTAGAGGAAGTGTGATGGCATATAAGATGGACCGTCTCAGTGAGACGGGTGGAGGATTGATCAATGTTGATATGATTATGTTCTACAAGAAATGTCAGTATAGCAGAGTCGATATACTACACATAGATACCCCATGAAACACCCTCAAATTTTAGCCGCCCTCCTCCTCTTCACTATATCCACCAACTCCGTCGTCGGCTGAATATACGGCCTAATAGTATCTCTCACCAGCGTCCTCTGCTCAAACGCATACGCCAACCCAATCAACCCAAACTCGCTGAACCGCTCCCCAATAAAGCTCAGCCCGAAGGGCAGATTCGGCGCCGTCGCATTCAGGTTCCCAAACCCATTGGTCTGCACCTCGGTCCCGTTCCCCAGCGCGCCCAGCGGCACCGTCACGACGGGCGCCCCGATCAGCGCCGGCAGGAACGGCGAGAAGTCGGTGGGCACCACCAGCGCGTCCAGCGAGAAGTTGGCGAGCGCGCCGGTGATGCCCAGCGGGCCCGCGAGGAGCAGATTCTCGGTGTAGTTGCCCCAGAACTCGGGCGCGGTGTTGCCGAAGCCCAGCGCGATGGCGTCGTCCCACACGCCTGTGTCGCGCTCGGGGAACGCTTCCAGGGGGAACGCCTGCGTGAAGGCGCGCAGGTCGGAGACAGAGGTCAGATTGTTCGGGTTGACGGTCAGCCCGGCGAAATAGCTTGCCAGGTCCGTGTTGAAGTCCGCCTCGAGCACGACGCCCGGGGCGTCGGAGGAGAGCAGCGCGTTGTACCCCGGCAGCGTGATGTTGTCGACGACGGTGGCGCCGGCTTGGCGCAGGACGTCGAGCGCGGCGTTGAACACGGGGATGGCGGCCGCGAGGTACTCCTGGCCGCGGAGGTCGATAAGGTTGCGGGGCACGCCGATGCGCTTGCCGTTGAGCGCGCCGAGCTGGCACGCCTCGACGTAGTTGGGGACGGAGCTGTTGAAGGGGATCGCGGAGGTGTAGTTGTCGTTGGGGTCCGGGCCCGCGATGGCGGTGAGGATGGCCGCGGCGTCCTTCACCGTGCGCGCCATCGGCCCGATGGTGTCCTGGTGCTGGGAGATGGGGATCACGAGGTACCGCGAGGTAAGGCCGACGGAGGGCTTGATGCCGACGAGGTTGTTGACGTTGGACGGCGAGAGGATCGAGCCCGAGGTCTCGGTGCCGAGGGACGCAAGCGCCAGGCCGAGCGAGCTGGCGACGCCGGAGCCGGAGGACGAGCCGGACGGGTCCTGGCCGGGGAAGTAGGCGCCCTCGGTCTGGCCGCCGTACGCGGACCAACCATTGGAGGAGTTGTCGGATCGATAGTTGGCCCACTGCGAGAGATTCGTTTTTCCGAGGATGATGGCGCCTGCTTTGCGCAGCTTGGCGGCCGTGGTGGCGTCGGCGGGGACCTTTGAGCCGAGCAGGGCGTACGAGCCCGCGGTGTTGTTCATCAGGTCGTCGGTGGCGATGTTGTTCTTGATGAGGATGGGGATGCCGTGGAGCGCGCCGCGACTTGCGCCTTGGCTGCGCTCGGAGTCGAGGGCTTGGGCGATGCTGAGAGCGTCCGGGTTGAGCTCTGTGACCATCTTGAGGGTGTCGTTGACCTCGAGGATGCGGGCTGTGTAGGCGTTGACTAGGTCCACGGAGGTGAAGAGCCCAGCGTCCAAGCCATATACCAGATCCTCCAGTGTCGCCTCGATCAGAGGGGGAAAGTCGACGCCATCAATGGCGGTGCTGGAGTAACCCTGGCATACGCTGACCGCAACGGCGGCGAGGGCCACGATCTTCTGGACGGCGGTTGAACCCAGCATCTTGACGGTTTCGCTCCAGAAGAATGAGAGTAGTCCAGCCGCCAGAAGCAGGTGGCTATGAGGGAGGAG
This sequence comes from Ophiognomonia clavigignenti-juglandacearum, assembly GCA_003671545.1. Taxonomy (NCBI): domain Eukaryota; kingdom Fungi; phylum Ascomycota; class Sordariomycetes; order Diaporthales; family Gnomoniaceae; genus Ophiognomonia; species Ophiognomonia clavigignenti-juglandacearum. Next base: position 35,797 of record PYFS01001065.1, on the reverse strand, counting down.
GAGCAGCAGGCGGTCCATTATATACTACAGGAAGGCCGGTCAGACTTCTTAGCTCATCTATCCAAGGCGATGATCATGCAACCTTGATCCAAGACGGTCTAATATCGCGACCTACCCTATTCTTCATAGCGCGTCCCGGCTGTGAGGGTAGGAAAGAAGCTTATCGCTTACTGTAGTATAGCCGTTCAGCCGTTCACACCTATCCCAAGTTAGTTCCTAGTTTCTCAGGAACACAGAGTCTAGTGCCACATGGAGCCCAGCAGCCAAGACGGTGAGGATGCTCGAGGAGACGGGGGGCCAGGGGGGGTATTAATATGGTGTCGTCACCAAAGCATGTTTGCCAACTTGCTGGGTGATAGACACGGTGCTTGCGGACATATTCAGCGAATTGGCGACAGAAAACTTATCTTGCATAGTGTTCCTAAAGCTTCCGTATAGTAGTTCGTCTTATTTTGGACAGGGTCTCACCCATGACGGCTCGATGTTTCGTACAGTAATGTAACTTGGTTCGAGGGGTGATCGGCGTCAAGGTGGTGGTTGCTGGGGGAGCAGGGGGCGCATGGAGGGAGAGAATGTTCCGAGCAAAAAGTCCGAGATGAAGGCAACATTGAAGCTTGGAGATATTCCGAGGTGGAGAAGATACTAAGTACGGAGTACATATGTACGGCAATAATAAGCAAGATATTCTTGGGGAAGGACCACTTGGGGAAACTTGGAGAAGTATGTACCTAGGTACCTACCTACTGTACTTTCGTTTATATGAATACCTAGGTACCTCCTGCGTGCACTGTATCTCGCGACTTCATCTGCTCTTCACATCAACAACTCTCGAAGAGATATGCATGTTGTAATTACGGAGTATCTGGCAAGAGTTCTGAGTTATGGAGTAGAAGATGTCATGCTGTGAACCTTCGAGGGGTCTGTCACAAGTCAGTCTTCCAGAAGGGGGGTCTGTCCTACTGTACACTGTACACGAGACCTCCACATGAGATGCTCCGCCAACCACTGTGCCTAATTTGGTCCCACACGGGTGCAGCCGCCTAACGACAGTGGCCGTATCCTCGCAATTGTGGAACCTCATCAATGCAGACTTCAGGGTCATGCTCCAGTGAGACAGACACTCTCCGAATCGCGACTCCAATTTTCTTTTCGCGCGCTTCTCCTCCGAAAGAGCCCTTTCTTTGCTCAGCAGCTGGAAAAGGATCACCCTCCCGATCTGCAAAAATGCCAGAGACTCGCAGCGGCCAAAATCTGTAAGTATTGCTCGCTCGTCTTCATTTTTTGTTGCACTGTGCTAGTAGTCGTAGTCCAGTGGGTGACGAGGCCCGAACTCTCAAAGGTGACCTGTTTACCGGCTTGGCCTCCTTCACCTTCGCACATACTAGAATTATGAGCTGGCTATCTTGAGGGAAAACACCACTCATGCCTAGCAGAGCTGTGTGCATCAAAATGAGATGCTTCTCATGTACTTTTATATCCCTTAACGTCTTGAGACTCCACCATGTACTCATTACCAAACCCCATATATTGACACAACCACAGTCCCATAGCCCACGAGCCACGGAAGAAGCCAGGGCCCAAGCCCCCGAAAGCACCGCCCGCTCTCCGGCCCAACTCCAGAGAAGCCGTCGCCCAAAAACACCGCAAGCAACGCGTCCTCATATGGCTCATCAACCACCGCTTCGAGGACGTCCAGTGCCGCCAAGGCGGCGATGCTGTTGCGGGCGTCGAGCGCCTCCCACACGAGATGCCCGACGGCTCCGAGAAGTGGTTCCGCGGCCCGAGCTTCGACGAGGCCGCCACCCACTGGAACGTGCCCGTCGCGACCGTCAAGGACTGGTGGGAGGACAAGCTGGCCATCTTCGACGGCGCCGTGCCCAGCAGCATCCCGCCGCTCATCCCCGTCAGCCAGCGGGACCTCAACGTGCCACGGCCTCCTAAGCCGCCGCCACCACCTCCGCCCCGCGAAGTCGTGCCCTATCAACCTCCAGCGCCTGCTCCAGCTCCTCCTCCAGCTCACCACCACCCACCCCACGCCATGTCGGTGCCACCCTCACCGACAGCAATGATCTACCCCCAAGCCGTCCAGCCCGTCGGCCCGCCCCTGCACCCGCTGTACCGCGCAAACTTCGCCCTCGGCGAGGTCTCGCGCGAGGTCGTGCACATGCTGCAGAACCAGCACAACCTGTACCTCGAAAACCTCCTGCGCGCCACCGCACTGGCGCAGTCGCTCGTCAACGACCTCGTCGAGGCCCACCAGGTCCTGCTGCGGCCCGAGAGCTATCCGCAGTACTACCCCTCCACGCCGCCGCAGGCCTACACGTACCAGCACTACCTGGCCCAACCAGTACCGCCGCCGCCGAAACAGCCGCAGCAGCAGCAGCAACCTACAGGGCCGCTTTCGAGGACGCCGGACGGGCGGTATGTGGTTATCCAGCCCAACGGGGACCTTCCTGTTCCTAAATCGCGCAGGTATAGGCGGACGCCCAAGCCCCACGACCAGCCAAGTCAGCAAGCCGGCGAGCACAGATGGCTTGTGGGCACGGGCGGCAGCCCGGTGACGACACAGGCGCCGCCGCCGCCGCCGCCGCAGCAGCAGCAGCAGCAGCAGCAGGAAGCTGCTGGGCACAGTGGTGGTGGCGTGGAGCTGAATGCTGGGCAGAAACGGAGTTACGCGTCTAGGGACGGTCCGGGGATGACGGCCGAGCGGCCTATTGAGCTGGAGGACGACGATGATCGCCCGCGCGACGGCGATGGGGGGCGGGAGAAGCGGCGGCTTACGTCTGCCAATACTGGGGAGGAACGGGAAGCGGTTGGTGCTCGAGAGCAGGGCGCTGATGGAGACGCTGCTATAATCACGAATGGTGGACAAGCAGCGCAGGCAGGCTCTGGGCCTATAAGCCAAACTGTTGTGAACGGGAATAGCAACACACAGCCTGATGGGAACGGTTCAAGTGCGGACAAGGAGAAGGAGGGAGCCGCGGCGCAGACGACAGACCCGGTTGTTGACACAGCTACCGTTACACTACAAGAGACAGCGGCAGCTGGCGAGCCAACGACCTCGGAGGATAACGAGGCTGCAAGTGGCGAGAAGGAAGAAGATGAGGCCGGTCCAAACAGTGACGACGAAGCATCCAAACAGCTCACTGCGGAAATGAACGACGCGTCACGTATTACGGAGAACGGTACAGGCAAGGACGCAAGCGAAGACACGGGTGTGGAGCCCGGAAGCCGAGCCGATGGCGAGGGGGCTCTGTCGGGAGACCCTGCGGCAGGCTCTACGGTAGAAGATCAACCTAGAGTCGAAGGTGACCAGACAGCCGCAGAGGCCCAGGTTGAGAAAAAGTTGGCGGGCGAGGCAGAGGAGGCCCCACTCGAGCAAGAATCGGTCGGCGAAGCAGAGCAGGTCCCGCTTGAGGAAGAAGCAGCAGCAGGCGAAGTAGAACAGGCCATGAAGACACAGGATGAGGATGCCCAGATGGCCGACGCACCGCTCGAGGGCACGCCCAAGGCGGCTAGCGACGCAGACAGCACGGTCAGCGTTGAGGATTAAATCTGAGTCTACCGCTAGATACGTCCCAAATCCAATAACACTACCCATCCAGCCAGAGTCGAGCAACTCGACTGGAGCTACCAAGGAGTAGCAAGCCTCACATGAAAAGTCGGCGACGGCTCCTGCGCCAGATGCGCGCTCAGCTCATGGTCACTCTGTATCATCAACGGAAGATACACGTTTTCCGACGGCACCTTGACCATCCCCAGCACCTGCGTGCACGTCGCGCCGGGCAGCTTCTGCGCCGCGACCAGCCTCAGCTCCTCCAGCGACCCGGCCGTCAGCCACGCAATCCACGTGTCGCCCACCGGGCCCATGTCGTCGAGCTCGCGGAGGTAGATTGCCCGGGGCATGCTTGCATTCGCCGCGGGGAGGTCGAATACTGCGGCGGCGGCTTGGCCGGTGTCGTAAGGCGACGGCGCGGGGGGCATGGGGACCATCTGGGGGAGTGGCACCATGGGCGCTGGGGCCGCTGGTGGCGGGATGAATTGTTGATGATGATGGTGGGAGTCCATGAAGCTGGTTTGCGCGGCGGTGGGGTGGTGCATGGGGAGTTGGGCGACGAGCTGCGTGTTGGCGATGGGCATCTGCATGCCTGCGGCGTGCATCTGCGCATCGACCAGATGAGAGGACGACGACATGCGCGAGCGGTGGCTTTGGTCGGGGACGAGGACCGAGTTAAAGTCGGCTCTGTCCTGTCTCCACGTCACGCCTGCGTTGTCCTCAACAAACATACTCTCCTCCATGTCCACATCCGCGGCGGCGTCTTTGCGCTTCGCTCTGGGGTTCTTGCGCCCACGACGGGTGTCTCTCAGCCTCTTCATGGCATCTCTGGCCAGCGTCTCCACGGCGTCGTTCCTTTGCGTCGCTTCGGTCGAATCGTGTAACCTAGCCAGTGCTGTCCGCAGTATCTCATTCTCTTCGATCCACCTGTGCTTCAACTCCTCCCACCTGTCATTGCCCAGCAGGACCCTGCTAGTGGCTCCATCGTCCTCCAACATCTTCAAAAACGCCGCCTTGACCTCCCTCAGCTCATTTGGGTTCAACCCAAGCACATTCTTCGCCTCCGCGAGCTTCTGTCCCCGATCTCCTGCCGCACGCATCCGCTTCGTCACATCGCAGCAAATCACATCCAGCGCGAGCTTGTTCCGCTCCAAGTTATCGCCGATCCACATCCCGCGCTGCAGGTGCTCAAACTCATTCACGAGTTGGTTTTTGGCGGCTTCCCACAATTCCGGCCCCGCGAGCGTCTTCTTCGTGATGTTCATCGTCTCGCAGATGTACTGGAACTTGTCCCGCACGGCGGCGTATAGTGTTCTGTCCAGGCCCAGAATGTTTAAGCTCTCGGCGACGGTGGTCTCGCTGCGGAAACGCGGCGGGCCCGGCGGATCGGCGGGCATGCCGGCGTATGGGCGCGTTCTGCGGCGGCGCTTTTTGCTGGCCCAGCGCTCGTGGGACTCGGCTTCCATTTTAAGCCGCCGCTCTTCCATCAACTGCACTGCGGTAGGATCTGCGCTGTTGTCATCGTCATCATTATCATCGTTATCATCATCATCATCATCGCTTTCGTCGTCGTCCATGTCCTGATTTTCTGCCGCTCCTGGCCGCAATGAGAAATCCGGTTCCCCAGTACCAATGCTGGCTCCACCACTGCGCTGCTGTTGAAGGCCCTCCTCATCATCGTCATAAACCTTTCCTTCCTGCCGCGTCTCAGCCGATGGACTTTGACTACGAGTCTTGGACCGGCGCTGACGCTTCGTACTTGCGGGGCCCGGCGCACGCAGCAACCACCTATGATGCCGGCGCACACGGAACAGGGCCTTCGGCTTGATGTGGAAGCCGTCCTCTTCGTTCAGCACGCGGAGCATCTCCTCATGTGAGAGGTTGCGCTCCCAGAGCTCCTTGATGCGGGCGACGAGTGGCTCATTGTGCAGCTCCGGGCGGTGTCTGCTGGGAAAGTCCCAAGCGCGGAACTGAGTTTGGTATTGCCGTTTACTGGAAGAGCAAGATCGAGTCAGCGCGAAGATACTACAGTAGTGGAGACACACACTATGTATCGGCGCCCATGAAGACATGTGACCGTTCAACCCGGGTCCGGAGACCCGGAAGGCTATGGCGGGCGACAAGATCGCGCCGATGCACAAGACCGGGGTGATGGACGTCGTCGCCGTACCGGACGGGAAACCAAGGCCAAGAAGTGCAGTCCGGACCCCGGGGCTGAGCCGAGAACATACCTGGGCGTGAAGCCATGCTTGATGCGCATATACTTGATTATTTCATCGACAGGTTTGTGTTCCGTGACGTAAAGGCGCGTGATGATGTGTTGAAATCTATCCCAATCGTAGACCATTGTGAGTAAGTGTGCTAGATTGTGCTTGCCTCTGTTCGATGCGTTCGACATGTGAGTTGCACATGTCGGCCTTGTTGTCCGCCCTAGTTCCGACAAGGGAAAGCTTGGCACGGATGCAGTCCGCCAGGCCGTATGCATAACTCAGCAGGTGCTTGCGACATGAGGCTGGCCTGAAAGACGAGCTAAGCCTCCACAAAGATCCCTGCTACAAAGCTGACTTATCGATAAAGCCCATGGTCTTTCCAGGCGGCAAATTTTGGGAACGATCGTCAACTTTTGAAAAAGACCACGCCAAATTGATAACTCGACATCTCAACCTCCCACGCTTGATAACCATGGACATCCTCAAGGTCCTGTCTTTAGGGACACGAAAGACTGCAAAGAAGTCAGACACACCAGCTTCGAATGCAGCAAAACTTCCCTCAGCTGGTGGTCGAGTCAATGCACAGCTCTTCCACGACGACATAGGGAGCAGAGGCACAAAGAGGAAGCGCAATGCGCCTGACACAGAAGACGTGGACGAAATCGAAGCGACCGATATCGATTTTTTTGCGCCGAAAGACGAAGTCAAGGGCGCGCCCAAGAAACCCGACCTGCCCAAGCCCAATGCCACCGAGAAATCGAAATCCTCAAAAGCCGCGCGCAAGGCAAAGCTGCTGGACGAGGACGAGTGCAAGCAAATCTTGCGATTACATCGCTTGAAGTTCACATTGCTGTCGACCGGCGCGGAGAAGAAGGCCAAAGTCAAGAAGAGCAAGAAGAAGGCCAAGGCCGTTGAAGAGGTCAAGCACGGCAAGAAGCAGCTGCACCCTCAACCGTTGAGGGCATTCGGAGACCTACGTTCGGCCTACAACATCTCGTCGCGGCTGGCGGACAATCTCGAGGCCCAGGGATACAAGGAGCCGACCGAGGTGCAGATGGCCAGTCTGCCCTTGTTGCTGGACTCCACGATTGCCCTGTCCAAGTCTTCGGAAGAGGGTCTTTCGGCTGAGAGCGTTGATTTCATGGCGGTTGCGCCAACTGGCAGTGGCAAGACCATCAGCTTTCTGATACCTGCGATCAACAGGATTATGAAGAGACGGGCTGGTGCAGGGGATAACAAGAAGCATCAGTTGGAGGCCATTGTCCTGGCGCCTACGAGAGAATTGGCAAACCAGATCCACAATGAAGGTCGCAAGTTGACAGTGGGTACTGGCATCAAAGTCGTGGCCATGAAGAAGGGCATGCAGATTGCTACAGAAGACGGGGCGGCCAAAGACGAACCGGAAGCCTCAGAAGAGAACGACGACGATGATTCCGAATCTGAAAGCGAACTTGAAGACGATGCAGCAAAACCCATCACGAAAGCGGATATTCTGGTGACTACGCCCATGATATTACTCAACTTTTTGAACAAGGGAAAATTGAAGAAGACCCTACCATCTGTCAACTCGCTCATCCTGGACGAGGCAGATGTACTCCTCGACGAGCTCTTCCGCGAACAAACGACAGGCATTTGGTCGGCTTGCACAAGCCCAGACCTGCACCTCACTTTCTGGTCCGCAACAATGGGGTCCAACATCGAGACCATCATCACAGACCAGCTCAAGGCCCACGCTAGAACCCGCGACATGCCTCTCAAGCCCCTGATCCGCCTCGTCGTCGGCCTCAAAGACGCCGCCGTCCCCAACATCACCCACAAACTAACCTACACCGCCACCGAGCCCGGCAAGCTCCTCGCCCTGCGCCAGCTCCTCCACCCAGGCACCGACTCGGGCCCGCCGCTCCGCCCGCCCTTCCTCGTCTTCACGCAGACCATCGACCGCGCGACCGCGCTGCACGACGAACTCAAGTACGACATTCCCCTCGAGGCCGGCGGCGCCGCGCGGCTCGCCGTGCTGCACGCGGCGCTGCCGGACACACTCCGCGCGGACATCATGCGGCGCTTCCGGCTCGGCGAGATCTGGGTGCTCATCACAACGGACGTGCTGGCGCGCGGCGTCGACTTCGCGGGCGTCAACGGTGTCGTCAACTACGACGTCCCCGCCACGGCCGCCGCGTACGTGCACCGCGCGGGGCGGACGGGGCGCGCGGGCCGCGAGGGCGGGATCGCCGTCACGTTTTACACGAAAGACGACATCCCGATCGTCAAGAGTGTCGCGAACGTGATTGCGGCTAGTGAGAGGCAGGCCGGCAAGACGGGCGACCAGGCGGATGTGCAGAAGTGGCTGCTGGATGCGCTGCCCAACGTCGGGAAGGAGGAGAAGAAGAAACTGAGGACGCAGGGCGGGGTTGCGGCGCGGAAGACGGCCAAGATTACGAGCAGGAGTGCTTGGGAGCGGAAGCGGGATATGAACCGGAGGGGCGCGATTGAGGGGAGTAAGGGGCGGAAGGCGAGGGAGGAGGCGGAGGGAAAGAGTGGGGAGACTAGTGAGTGGGGAGGGCTGGATGATTGAGGGTGGGATGACGCCGTGAGAAGAGAGTACATGTTGACATACCAACAGAGATGTCATGACTTCGGTATTCGCGGAACGTTACCCTGCCACGCCGCTGGTTCATGCGTGGGCAGCTAACCAAACAGATCAAAACCCAGAAGGCCCTACATATGTCAATACCCCCGGTGATCACAGTCTGTTATGGGCGATGTATTTTCTGCTCGCCATTCAGCACTCAGCTTGCGTATAGGAAGTATGCTCTGGCTCAAACAAGGACATTTTGACCCACTACTTGTCGGAGACAGATGGTCATGTCCGCGAAATGATCCAGAGAATATGTGCAACCACGGGGGATTAGTACTGCAATATGATCCCCAAATTGAAGGTATCTGCATCAAACCCTAAACCAAGCGTAGGTTCGTATCAGTCGTGACTACATAGGACAGGTTCGATGGACAGACTCATAACTGGCTCATCAGACATGTACGATGGTCTTCTACCTAGAACCCGGTCGTCTGACCCATAGAGACGACGCAACAGTACCGCACATGGGCAAGCAAAAGAAAGAAGGCTTCTAAATGAACTAAAAACCGACCGGATGGACCACTTCGAGTTGCTTTGAATTCGAGGCTCCTTGTCTTTAAGTTGGCCTCAAGTCGGAGGCGCATATTCGGCAACGGATACGTCTCGGGTTGAGAACAGTCGGACTAGGAAATGTTTTACGGCCATTGTTCCTCTTTTATCACTCTGAGTGTTTCCTCCTCTGGAGACGCTTAGGGTCAACGGACTGCACCAGCCAGCTAAGGCTGCTAAGCGTGTCCCGCCACTGTTTGGCATTGCTTGTCTACGATGATCCGGAACACTCTGTGAGAAACGTAGCAAGGCTTTCTGAACGGCGGTTCGACTGATCCATTTCCAAATCTTATTTCCCCTTCCTGCTTCACCGAAGCTACCAAGGGCCTGTTGCAGTATCTTTGACTATCCGCGTGTCGAGCGAACAACCAAGCTGCACTGAACTTCGGTCGATACACTTGGTCCTTGGCTGCGAGGCTCCCTCTGGTCTGAGTCACTGAGTCTCGACATCTTTTACTGCCATGAGCAGGAGGAAGTTCTAAACCTACCCATGAATCATGTGACAGGTCTGCTAAGCTCGCCAATGTGTATGACGCGTCGGCCCGTAGTGCTCGGATGGTGTGTAAAGCTTGGGTAGAGTTTAAATACTGCTGATGACTGGCGATGAGGACGAGCGGTCCGCATTAGCCAGTTCGTGAGGAAGGTCGTGAGGAAGGTTGTGAGCACAATTGCAGGCGACTGCTCTTCCTGGGGCAAGGTGTTCTGTGTGTAGTGTGTGGTTGAACGATCAGGAAGTATGCCAAGGGCATCAAGCATCTACGCAGGCCAAGCCACCCCCCACGAAACGACGAGCTTCTGTTCAGATTCGTAAGGCTTAGTTTCGGACGGGCCTTGGGTCTGCGAGAATGTAGTTTCGAACGTGCCAATGAATGTACCGGGGATCCACACGTTGGCATTACTTGTGGGGGCCACCGAACAACAATCTTGATGTCTTCAAAGTTGAAGATCTGGGATCGCTGGAGGAGCCACAAAAGAGAGAGGGTCGGTCTGGGCATGCTGTCGTGTACACAAAGACTAGTAATTACTTTCCAGGTGTCCTTGGTCTTGCACATGTGCAAGTAAAAGCTGGTGCTGACACTGCTTACTGATGTACATAGAGTGGGCCACTTGCGTGGCACGGAAGGCTCCCCGTACAGCACTGAAATGCGCCCAGTCCGTCCAAGCCTAGGCGCACATAAATAAATGTCGGACCGACCCGCCTTGATGAATGCTTACGTTCTAGAGTGAAGAAACGTATTTCGGCTCCTTGTTGCCGATATGGTCACTAGAAAAGTCTGGTGGCTCATAGTTTCACCTGAACCATGGAACTCTTCGACCTCACTGGTTGTCGAGTATCAATTCCCTCGTTACTGTAGCAGATTAAATGATGACTCACGCCTGGAAATGGTTCTTGTATCAGTAGGCAATCTGAATGCTGCATGCAGCATCAGCCTCGGTCAGGAGAACCTCATATGTTGTTACTATATCGGGGCCACTTGAAATCGGAGACCCTAAGAGCCATAGCAGAGCGTCACCATACAAGTGACCGAGCACCTAGGTTTCACTAACTGCGAGTCAAGTTCGAATAATACCTGGACTCCTTTTCTTGTATAGATGGACAACCAGGATGTTTCTCAGCCAAGACAACATGCAGTGTGACTCGGTCCTCCTTCAGCCTCATGCTGCTCATGCTGGCAGTATCAAACGTAAATTGGGTCCCTTAACATCAGAGGCAACCACTCTATACAACATCTTCCTAGGCTGTTTGATACTACATATTAAAAAGCCTGGGCGCAGGAAATCATAGTGGTAATTCTGTCTAATTTTTGTTCCTGAATCCACCATACCTCCTAGAGGTCAAAAAATCGTGACCGGTCAGCAGGGAAATGCTGGGCAGTATACACAAAAGCTTTTCGCCGAGATGCCCCAACTCATGAACTCTGAGCCGTCCTTATCAGATGGTGCGCTTGGCTATTACAGCCAAGTTTGCCATGGTATGAGCCCTCTTTGGGATTATCTACTGACCAACTTGCTACAGGTAAGACCTTACGCAGCGAGTTCCTATGCCTCTACCAGATACATGGACGCGCAAGTCACAATCCTTAGCTGCTGTTCTTCGAAACGACTCGAACTATATCATGTACTGTTCTTCCACCCGAAAAGTCAAAAACAGTTCTTAGGTAGACTTTCATGGCTATACATACTACCACGAAATCACGATCACACCTTAACAATCGTGCTCTCCCCGTTCATCCACACAGATCCAACATCTTGGCGACACAATTCTCCAAACGTCCAGTATTCCTCACATAAGTATTCAAGACGATGCCTGGCTACAAATCCCGCAAGAAGTTCAACGCCATCTGCGCCAATTTGTCAGATGAAGACCTTCAACTGAGGTGGCAACATTACACACGCACACTCTCCAGCTCGGCAACAAGCACAGTGGTGGCTCTAGTGGCTCTTGGGCCAACGACTGGAATCAGCGCGATAGGAATCGTCATCTCAGGACCGTTCCTAATCAATGCATTTGTCAAAAGACGGATCGTGTATCGGCACATGGCGGGACGTGGTATCACGCCTCACACGCGGAAAAGGGACATCTTTGTGCCTATAATATGTAAGTAACCCATGGGTTGAAGCCCACACCGCCTCCTACAATACACAAAACCCATTTCGCATCAATATATTACCACAAGAAAAAGAATGCAGGACTGACAATCTATGATATAGTGGGGTCCGCACTCGGCGCCTTGACCTTGGGAACAGGTGCAGTCTCAGCCCTGCACATTGCAGAAGCGTTGGGCATAAGCGACTGGGCCGCAAAAGTCATGGTCCATACCGTCTTCGACGCGATTTTGACTGCGGTGGAGGAGCAGCTACTGAAAGCGAAGAAGAAGAAGATGGAGCGCCGGGCTTCTCTGGCCTTGCCTCGCAGCGCAACAGTTGAAAGATGCCCTTCAACCGTCGCCATTACAAGACCAGTATCAGTCCAAACGATTGATTCAATCGTCTCCACAGCTACCTCTTTCTTGTGGACAGGATCGGGAAGTGATCCGGTACGAAAGCTCAAGAGGGCCAGGAGGCAATTTGACGATGACACAACGGTATGCGCAAGTCCGGCGTCCAGTCGACCGGCCAGTCGCGCTTCCAGCGAGACCTGCCGATCGGGTGCAAGCCGCTCAAGCTATGCTCCTACGATCACCGAAAAGGTACAGAGAAAGACATTCAAGCTCTTGGTCATCAGCACATTGCTGGCTACCAAGTATCAACCCAGAAAACCCGGTAGATTTATTAGGAGGCCAGCTGGGAGGCCAGTTGAAATAAAAACTTAGTCACAAACAGTCACGAAATAAGGGTAACGAAAGTGATATGACCTGCCGTGACAAGTACATGTACGGCAAGCAACCTATTTCGCTCGACGGTCCAACGCACGTCCTAGGCGTTTATACAGTATCGACGCTGGGAGCGGATGGCATTGATCCTCTGCTAAGCTGAGAGGTGACAGACTTCTGCTGCCGTCCAACTTAAGCTCTGCGTTTGCAGTCTGAGAACGTCCATAAATTCAGGATAGTTACTCTTTCCAGTAATCCGTGTCTAGAAGAAGCGACCAACAGCGTGGGATTATTTCTGCGTACATAGCGGCAAGTGACCCGCAATCACCAACCTGGCAATACACTCGTCTGCGGACAAAATCGCAACTTGACATTTCCCTTCCAGGTTCTGGGGTTGCGGGATATCGACTCCCCAGCGGCCTGGCGCCAGGTCAATGGGCTTTTTGAGGTTGCAATGGGATCGGAGTCGATTTTCCATTTATTTTCCTGTGGCAGAGGCACAGCACCAGCTCGCGCTTCGGTTGCCGTAGCTACGGGCGTTGGCTGACGCGACCTTGGGTCTCATCAGCTGCATCTCTGCTCACCTGGGCACACGACTCTTCGTCCGCCTATATTTACTCTTCCTCCTGGCACCTCAACCCTCTCAATTCGAAACACATCTGCACTTAGCCCTCTCTTTTGACCACCATTCAATGGCACAAGCAACATCCGCGCCTGTTGAAGGCTGTCTGCTTACGCAGCGCCAAATGCAGGTGTGCGCAGTAAGACATCTTGAAGCCCTGAAGTACAAGATCTTTCACCCCTTCTCTGACGAAGGACGCGTCACTCTCGGCGAGGATGACCTGGCATCTCTCGGTATTCAGAAAATGTCTGCGCTTGATGTCGATGAGAGCGCTCCATTTGATCCTGAGCCCCTATTCTTCCAGCCGTACCCACTCGACGAGGTCGACGATTTCCCAGCTTTCGTGCACGGGTCTCTCGAATTCGACCGAACTCAGCATTGGTGCGCGTGGATGCCCGAGTGCGAGTGGGAAGAGCAGAGATGCCAGAACCGTCGCCACGCCATCGATCGACTCGGCTGGTTCATCGGCGCCTCGATTAGTCTTTGGCAAGGCCGCATCACGGGCATACTTGAGGAGCGGACTCCGTGGGTGCACGACATGTAAGCTGCCTATCCACTGATCCTCGGTATGCTATCTCGAGATTAATATGCTCTAAGTGGGGTCGCCAAGGGGGCTGGCTACATCTGGCCTGACTACTACTCGCGCCCTTACACGGGCCTCGAAGATGATTATGCTCACACCTTTGAGGATGACAATTTCTTCCAAATTCGGGAGACCAACCCCAACCTTCCGTGCAAGCCTCATTTGGGAATCCTGGTCAGCGACTCGACGAAGCAAAGTGTCCAAACTCTCACCAGCGAGGTCGTAGCTGCCCTCTCGATGATGATACACCGAACTTCTCAGCCAGACTACCTGGAGAAATACGTGAACTGTCACACAATCCCGGTGAATGACCTCGTTGTTCTGAATAATTCTTGCTGCGCGATAGAATTTTCAGGCTAACCACTGAAGTAGGTTCTCGTCTATAGCATTCACCACGATGCTTTCGCGCGCGTGACCCAGATGCATTGGGACGGCCACAGCATCATCCTGCGTCAGTCCCGCCTTCTCGACCTTCGTGGGCCGAAGCCGACCTCGGACGCGTATCTTCTGATTAGATGGATCGCGAACACTCCTGTCGGAGTTACATCATACGAACGTCCCGGTCCCGCAGCCTTCGCTACACCTGGTCCTCACAGTAGCAGGCTGGAGCCAATGATCGTGGATACAAGTGTCAGTGTGCGGTCTTGATCTTCCTGGATCTGGTTTAACGTTGCTTATGTGGGTAGCAGCGGTACCTAGGTAGTTTCACTCAACCTACAGGCTGCAGATCTGACCAATCGAGCCAGATTCATGATCTCAATCTTGGAAGGCTTGCAGATAGATCCATGTTCTGGCTGGAAACCTTTCTCGATTTCGCTGCATTGAAGTGAGCTGTGTCGATTCCGCTCGCAGCCATGGTCAACTCTTCTTGTTCTTATGTACCTCAAGTGGTCGGAGGCTCATGCCGGTCAGCCTCTGAAACGTTGATGGATGCCAACCTCACAATGGCAACTTTCACGAAGACACACTCAAATAAGATGAAGGCGGCAACGGATGACCAGGATACTGGTTTCCTAGTCGCACACACCTATGGCTCGTTCGGTGTACCGCTTAGAGTGTTAGACAACTCGGGAGAGCCTCTGTCCAAGAATTCGTGGTCGATGATGAAGCTGAGCACCTCCCTACTTGCCATGGCGTTGCATCTCAGCCACGCCGATGCGAACCAGTCACTGCGCCTTCAATGCGCTCATCTTCCAGCAGCACAGAAAGCTCTACAGACGAGACGTGCTGTCGGTGCCGCAACTGCAACTGCAACTGCCGCCGATCCTCAGGGACAGTGAGCGACTCAGCTTCGGGAAGACCTAGCATTCGGCCCAGCGTACAAGCCTCGCAATAAAAACGGACCGGATCGCCGTCCAGACAAGTACGACCAGTAAATGTCTCCAGGTTGATTACCTAATACATGTAGTGGTTTACTTCAATATGGTACCCTCCCTAGTTCAAATTCTCTGGCGCTTGGCCACAATGGTGAAGTTTCGGACATCTGGATGACTGAATGGAAGTAGCCAACTCGGTAGGATGAGAATCGATCGTATGGAGGGAAACCTCCAATTCACACCAGAGGCGACGTAATATGGCTGAAAAGATTGACATTCGTCAGGCATCCTACTAGGGAAATGCTTCCAACAGAGCATCGACCTGCGTTGTGATGTCCACCATCGGGAAAGCCGTCCGATTCCCAGCGTTCGTCCCGGGCACCAACGGATCTGTAAAGTACTCTTCAATAGTAAAAATCTTATCCGGCCCAATCTGGACAGCGGCAGTGACTTGTCCCCCCATCGCCTCGGACACATTATTCGAAATGACCCCCAACGTCTCCGCCGACGTCCACGCCCCATCCCTCGACCGCAGCACCGCTGTCCCCACCGCGTCCTCAGCAACAAGCAAGATCGTGCCGCCGTACTTCTCCGGCAACAGGATCGCATCACTAAACGCCAGGGACGGGGACGGCGCGCCGTTCGCCGTGTCCGTCCGCGGCACCAAGACCGGCGTGCCGCTGGCAGCGCCGCTGACCCCGTCGAAGCGGTAGATCTGCCCGTCGGCGTTGTTGTTCACCAGCAGCAGGTCCCTGCTGCGGATGCTCGCGATGCCGCCGAAGCCCGGGACCGTGGTGGCGGCCAGCGCGGCGGCGTCGGGCAGGAACCACGGCGCGAGGCCGTTGCCGTTACAGTCGACCCGCAGGATGGTGCCGGGGTAGGTGCCGACGACGTAGATATTGTCGTTGCGGTCGTGCTCGACGTCCTGGAAGCCGCTGTAGCGGCCTTGGGTAACCAGTTCGCTGATGTTGCGTTGCCAGATGACGGAGTTGGTGTCCAAGTCATACTTGATGAGGATGTTGGATCCGGAGGAGTCTGCGCCGCCTGTACTGAAGGCTGCGGCGGCGTCGAGGAGGACGGTCAAGCGGCCTGTCGCGTCGGGGAGGGCTGGGCCTAGGTGGATGTTGATATCGCCCGAGAGGCCGGGAAAGTTGACGGATTTTAGAAGAGTATTCGTGTAGGGGTCGAAGACGCCTACCGTAGCGTTGAACACGACTCTAAGCAGTTATCAGTCCAGACCTGGGGGTAAGGACACAGAAACTCGACGATTGCATGTAGTTGTGTAGAGTGCCAGGTAATTCACATACCCGAAATAGACCAGACAGCGGACTGGGTCGAACTTTGCGTTTTCTGGGTAAAGCTGGAAAGCGTTGACGGTGAAGGTCGAGCTGTTGAATGGAGGGCAGAAGGAGCTGGTTGTGGGGGCCGATGAGGCTAGACCGGCCATGAACGCCAGCATACCAAAGCCTATCATGGCTAATTCCCTGTGAAGGCCCTTCATTGTGGGGATTCGAATCAAGTCGATCTTTCAAAGGATCAACTCATCACGAACGACTGTCTGGATGAGAAGATTTCTAGTAGTCCATTTGCCTGGATTGAGAGCGTGTGACTAAAGAGAATGCAAAGCAGGCTCATAGTAACCCAATGCGGTAGGAACTGCGGTTATATTCCATCACGATCGGGCTCGCAACTAGATATACTACCTGCCGGTGCCCAGCGCGTCCCCTCGTTTTAGGTGGGTCATGCCAACTCGAGTGTTCCATCGCAAGGTCTTGGCTTCCGAATCAAACTTCTGGAACTGAACGTGGGCCAATGATCGTCCCGAAAATGGGAGCTCCAGGTAGATCCCAGCGGATAATCCGATCATTACGGTACAGTAAGCGGGCGTTCGCGCTCAAGCTCATCTTGAACTCGTTGCCACGATGTGACTTGACTTTTCGCTGCCACATTCGCCGTGGAGTGTGTTCGGCCCGCATCGTGCTTAGACCCTGGCAATCATGGTGCGGGCGATGGAAGTAGAACGCCACTATCCTGAGTTCACATTTCTTCTTCGGGGTACTCAACGAGAATGTGCCAAGTTTGGAAACAAACAGGTTCGTACGGCCAAGTGTAAGGCCCGAGACTCTGTGGGAGCCACGTGCATTCCAAGGTTTCTCATGAACCTTGAAGCCGGCGGTAGCTCAGTAAGCAACTGGTCATGAGCGCGCGTCTAGAAATACGATCCGGCAATCCATATTGAAGATCGACTTTTAGATGATCAGTGATGATGATCAGCGCACGCCCGTCGCTAGCAAATTGCTGGCCTTTTGCAGAGATTGAAAACAAAAAGAGACCATAAGATGTATCAAATAGACATCAGAGCGCGGACTGGCGACTCCGGGAGCTGATAATGGGCGACATGAAATCCGAAGCAGTCCGAATAATTAATCTCTGGACGCAGGGCTGATGAGGATTGTATATTGACTTGGGCAGTGCAAAAGACAAGCTCTATGATCCGCAACTTAGAACAGGGTACCGAAAGTCTAAATGGACATCGGACGAGGAGCCGCATAGGTGAACACTACGCTGAACATGAGATGAACATCATCAGATGAGACAATCGAAACCCAACAGCCAGGAGAATACCAAAAGACAACACAATCAAAACCCGATACAGAAGGAATCGTGCTCGCTAAGATGAATTCTCCTTGGTCTGTGTTATACGTCGGGCTGCTGGATCCAACTGTGGTACACCCCGTAAATCCTTTGGTACACCCGACATTCTCATTTCTCCTACCCGGTACCCTAATTTTGCGGGGCCGTATATACAAAATGAAAGTAAAGCCCTAACCTTAACCCGAACCCTAATATCCACCGCTAAATCGTTAATATACTTTTTCTATTTTTCACCTACCCGTTTCGTTCTAACACTTTTCTTTTATAATTATAGCGCTTTTTATTTATTATTTAATTTAATACTATTTAACTTAATATTATTTAACTCCACGCTATTAAATTTAATATTATTTAAATAATTTTATTTTATTATAAAGTTTAATATATTGAATTAAATAATAGTGAAAAGCGTTATAATTATAAAGGGAGAGCGTTGAAACGAAGTAGGTGGGTGAAAAATAGAAAAGATATATTCGGGTAGGAGAAAAATACGGCTAGATTATGTCAGGATTTCTGATGATAAAGAAAGATAAAGAAAGCTACCCGAGTGTTATATGTAGGGCCCCGCAAAATTGGGGTACCGGGTAGGAGAAATGAGAATGTCGGGTGTACCAAAGGAAAAGCTGGGTGTACCACATTTGGCTCGGGCTGCTGTCTCAGCCTATGTACAAGCAGGAACAGCGACATCTATTGTGGCACCCGGGCACTTATTGGTAACTTTAGAACACTCAAGAGGGCGCCGACGGGAGCGCTGCTTCTCAAACGCGGAGCTTCGTTACCCCCGAGACGTTGAGATCTCTTTG
Organism: Ophiognomonia clavigignenti-juglandacearum; assembly: GCA_003671545.1. NCBI lineage: Eukaryota > Fungi > Ascomycota > Sordariomycetes > Diaporthales > Gnomoniaceae > Ophiognomonia > Ophiognomonia clavigignenti-juglandacearum. The sequence continues at coordinate 17,554 of PYFS01001065.1, read as the reverse complement.
TAAAAAGTCCTGGACACTTTACTATTCTGAGCGCGCGCGCCCTCAGTCATGAACGATGATAGTATCAGTGTCTCATCCAAATCGCTGGGAAAGTTCTTCTTTTTCCGGGGACAGCAGGCGATTTCACAATGGGATGTGACAGTCCCAAAAGTCGCACATGGCACTCAAATTCATATCGTACGACGTACGTGCCATGAATGGCAGCTATCCCGTCAGGCCTTAATCACGCATTGCGCATTTGGAACCGGGAGCAGCTCGGTACAAGCTTCCCAAACTCTCTTCTTTTTCCCTCATGGTATCAAGGTTGTCTACAATGTCTGTGCAGGGTACATCCGGCCTTTTGACCACAGTTGGGTGCGTTGATGTTGTGATCTCGCCTTGCGCCATTGTTGCTCGGGCCGGATCGATCAAGTTTCCAAACTAGGCAATATTTGTACAATGAACCCCTGCTTCGTTCGTTAGCTATTGGTTCCCCAGTTGCGACCGGACCTCTATTTGCATGAGTACCGTTATGATGATATACTATATACACAGTGTGTGCAGGTACGTTATTAGCCACTGGCAACACCTGAGAGTCACCAGGGTGCATCAATGGGAAACAAGTTTTGTAGGTTTGGAGGGCACGGGAACAATTCAATGTTTGCTTGTCTAAGTCTACCATGTGAGTACAGGGGTGCACTCATCTTTGGAATGGATTTTACACCAAAACTGGTCGAGTTGATGGTGACACAAATCAACTGACAACAACCACACAAAGAATAGTAAACGCTAAGGCACAAGGTGAATTTTACCTACACGATATTGATCTTTCAAGTGGCAGAGATATATTAACCGCTGTGTTGAACCGGTAGGCGCTGATGGCTAATTCCAAGGTCTTGGGTCTCGCTGTCAACTGCGGCTCTGCGACCACCCCGTTTAAATGGGCCAACGCAGAGTGCAGTCAACTAGAACTTCCACAAATTGAATATCTTCCGTATTCTAGAGTCATCAAGGGCGGAGAAAATCCATCGAGTATTCTATAACTATAATAAGTCATACATTCTGATGCTTGATGATGTCGCTATATTGGAGCGTTCTAGGTTCAGCAGCAAAACTATATGGGCATTCACGTATCTACGAGAGCCGGAGCTGGTCAACCACCGAGATCTATATTAATGAAGTGCTACTTGATAAATTCATAAGAATTCAAGATCATGTTAATTCGCCTCTTTGTATTTATTTATTTCTGTTGTGGCTGTTGAGCTGTTGCACTGTCGACTTGGCCAGTTTTGGCAAGGAATCCATCCCAAAGTTGCGTGCACCCCTGCACTCGTATAAATTAAGTTCCAGTCGAAACTGGGCTACTGGACGGCATTGGAACTGACAAACGAACCAGGGGTGTATTTTACATAGTATTGTACGTAAGTGAGCTGCGGAACGATACATCCCATTATTGTTGGTTGAAACTTGGGTGAAAAAGTGCGCGCTTAGTCATCTTGGCTCCACTTCTCAAACGACATGCCATTGAACACCTCACTACATAATTTCGAAGTCGAGCCTTATTCCTTCGAACAGCTTCCTTTATGACACGCCATCGCTCTTTTCGTACGCTCTATTAAGGATCTGGTATTCTGAATGGAGTTCAACCCTCTGAAGAGCCGGTAACCGCCACTAATTCCAAGGTTGTGTTTCCAAAACCCTCAGGCCTGTGCGCTCGATCTAGGGCTCATTTTCAACCTTGAGTTGAGTCGATATCTGGATCATTGCCAAGGTGCGCCAAAGATTTACATATACACATGGGACAAATGATGATATACTGTAATGTAGATGCAGACTCGAACAAGAACCAGCATGGTATCTCAAACAGCGCTACAGAGGGTTAGAAGGTTAGTGCTAAAGTTGCCCAAGCCAACGTCGACCAAACAACAATTTACATCCCTCCTCCTCGTACCGTGCAAAAAACCCTGCTCCACAGCCCCTGAAACTCAGTCCCAGTCACGAGTTCACAATTGTTTTCGTTCAAGGATCTAAAATCCACCTCAGACCTGAGAAAGCTACTTTGGAGACATATCACAAGCGGCACGAAATTTCTGAAGACAGTGCAAACTTTCTTGATTGGTCTGGATTGATTAGTTTTATATCTATGATTATGATTCAGTTTTGTAGTACTTTAGCAAACGCTCAATGGGCTCTATCTGCCAGGGAAGACCATACCTACGTAGTCACAAAGTCTTACAACCATAGCTCACTGAACCTGCACCTGTTACTGACCAAAGTCAACGACTCCCAAATATGACCTGCAGCAATATGTTATCATCCTCTTCCTTGACAAAATCTCACTGAGACTTTCTTGGCCACCTGGGCAGCTTCGCCATTCTACCCTGTGTTCCTGTGCTCTCAAAGGTATCAAGATCTCAGTGTCTTGCGACAATAGTCAGGGTGGCAAGAGAAATGGTCATTACTCCGAGGGCGGACGGGAAAATGAGTCCGAGCCAATTGACTTATACGCAGACTACATAATTATGGGGTATCCCTAGAGTTAGGTCGCTGAAGCCCGGTGAGCCATTGAGGCTGATGTACTGTGTCACAGCCTTCGCCACGTTTTCCACGGTGGCTTCCAGGGCTTCGGCGCTGATATTTCCGTCACTCCATAGGTTTGTCAGCGTCGGTGTGGTAATTCCGTCTCCATTGCATTTGCCTTCCATCTGCCCCATAATCATCTGTGTCACAGAGCTGGAAAAGTCTTAAGTCGATGGCGTTGGCGTTGGCCAAAAAATAGAATGGTAATCAGAAGAGTCGTACTGCAAAGCTCCAGGTCCACGGCTTTAAGTGCATCCATAAAAAATAACGTTTCGAAGTTGTCATCATCGATTCCAGTGCACCCGAAAGATTTTGTGGACTTTCCGTCGTATGCTGGTAGTCATGGGAAGGGCTTCCATGGAGCTCAGGCTCCATGCCCTCGTTGGAGTTCTCCACCACTTCGGAGAATCATGTTAGCATCCACCTGGACAGTCCAGATGACATGAGTTGGATTATTTGCAGTCCATGACTGTCTTACCAACTGTCTATAAACTCTGTTGCGCACTCGAGCTCGAATCTAGTAGTAGCGAGTCCGTCACCTGCATATTATCGTGGTCAACACGGGTCTCCGAGAGTGTTTTTAGGGACTCGCTATTTGGCCCAAGTGCAATGGCAGCTGGGGAGTTAGTCTCGATGGACATAGTACAAGTATGCTGCAAATGGAAAAGGATGGCAGCTCAGAACTGACTGGGTGTGTTACTGGAGAGGGTCTTGATAGCTGGCACAGTGAACAATCGAGGACCGAGTGCATGCCACGAAAGCTTGTGGCCAGGGCGGAACTATGCCTTCTTTTGTTATCAGAGTGGGAGCAAAATTGGCAAAGCCTCATAGTACAGGGAAAAAGCGCATACAGTAGCGAAGACATGCATGTTTCCTCTTCCGTGTGGAAAGTGGAAGAGGCACGCGTGGGGGCCTCTGGGCTCTGAGCACCATCCGAACATGAATGCAGCACAAATTTCAATAGTTTTGCTGGTCAAGGTACCCGGGATGTGAGTAGCTAGATCATTGGTAGAGCTCTGTTTGTCCAATCGCCGGTTGGTCGCAACGAGGAGATCGATCCCGTGGCGAAGCGCTTTCTGTGCATCATGCATGCGCTGACTGTCTGACATTCAGATTCCCGAAATGGATGTCCGTTCAAGGAGTCTCAACATCTCAACATTTGAAGACCGTTGTCGAGCGCCGCCGAGCAGTGCATGACCCGGGACACCGGGATAACACTTCTTCTCGTCCAATTTTGATGGGCACCTAGGCAGCACAAGACTTGCCGAGCCTCAACCCCCATCTCGTCAGGTTCCCTTCGAATCCCGTCTCCTTGCCCATGACCTGGTGAGTGTCAAGTCTCGAATAGATATCCACGCAGGTGTTCCAACTACATTTTCGTCCCAAGTTTCCAGCTAGATTGGTGACGAAGGGCTCCGTTCTTCAATCACTCCAAGTCCCCTGTATACTCCGTACTCTCTTTGGCAATCACGAAAATGAGCCCCACTCCAGCCACAACCGGTATGGTATACCACCCATATTCCATCACAAGACTCCAGTAGTCCACATGAGCAGTCCCCGTCAAAACCAAGACCATCAGGATCAGAGTACTGACTCCTGTAGTCATATATCCCACCCCCTTGATAGAGTCGAGGAAAGATGTGGGCGCTGGTGGCGCGAGAGGCGCTTGGATGACCTTTGCTGCATCTATCGATGAGGCTGTTTGAAACAGCGTGAAGTCGAGGTACCAAAGTGCAGTCACCCCACCAACAATCGTACATAGAAGTAGAAGATACGACTTGATCTTTTGCGATAGGGGCGCATTTTCGAGGGTCGGGATGAAATTGGTGTCGGTGATGACTTCGATCATAGACGTAGGCTTCTCGCCCGAGGTATTTACGTGGTCTGTGTTCTCCGAGGGGACGTGCGCGGGGTCTGTCTTTGCAGCGGGCTCATGCTCGAGCTTGTGCTGCACGTTCAGCGACATGGTGTAAATGGCCAGTCCGGTGCTGAGTGTGTGGATGAATCAACTAGAACTGAGCCTAGAAGAAAGGCGATGTCCCTTTTTTTTCTTTTTTCTTTTTTCTTGGATACTAGGGAGCTCCTGCCTGTAAGACACATGCGTCATAGTGATAGGTATCGACCCGGGCACTCGGGCAGCTGCATGCCGTTGTGCACCAGCGGGTAGAGAGGCGGCTAGGCCTCATTCAGCAATTTGAGTCAAATGATGTGGCTCGTTCCATTTACTGACTTCATTGTAGATATTCAAGAGAGCATAGCAATGGACCAACGGTACGACGTGTGGCTGATAACTTCTCAGTGGTGGGTGGACAAGAATGGTGTCTGCCGACAGCATGACCATCGACATGGTCAAGATCGGGGAATCGAAGGGTAGAGGCGAGGACTTCTTGGCCATCATCTCCGTCTTCCACGAAGTCTTGACGGACTCCGCAGTACACAGCACCAACAAATTTGCCTCGATCGACGATGAAGTGCTACGTCTTGAGAGGTCCAAGGACAACCTTCCTGCTAAGGACACCTTGTGGAAGTTTTGGGAACTCGTCTTCGGAGTCCCAGCCATCACGTTCCCTCACGGCCACCCTCAACAGAAACCTTAAGCCTTGTTGTCAGGTTGTTGGGAGTTGTGACAGTTTCACGAGGGCGTGGCAGCGGCGGTGTCAAGTTGGCCTTGTGGAGATACTCAAACGATTACTCAATGGTGCTTTTCGAGACTCTTTCAGGTTTGTGGCCACCCAGGCTCTTCATCTCATTCACGGATGTGATGTTCCCCTATTTCTATGAACATTGGAAAGTACAGGCTTGACGTTGACAAAGTCTTCACGACAGACCCGATGAGATACAGCGACCTGCACTCCGGCCATATACCACAAAAAGATATCACGGAGTGGTTGCATATACATTCCTCCACTACCCGGTTGAGACAGACATTTTGTCGCACGGGAAATCCGAGTGTCATTGGTCTGTCTTCCGTTCAAGAAATTCGCCAGGCTTTGGAAGAAGATCTAAAGGAAAGCCGGCAAAGCCGATAGACCTTCGAGTCTCCGACTTTGGGTCTGCACTGAGTGGTTCACATACGCTACTAGGAGCTTGTACGATTTTGTCTGCACTGAGACGAATCAGGAACATCGCGAGCCGGGGAAAAGCCACTGCTTAACGCGATGATGATGTTCCAGAGTTGGTGAGATGTCGCATCTGCATATTATATGTAGTCCTATCTCGGTGCTTTTTCTCGGATCACCATGCTGACTTCAAGCCGTCTGTCCAGTCAACGATGAGATGCTCATGCCGTGTCACGGTCTCCTCCGGATGATACCCTGCGCACACCTACTTTAGGTACTCGCGCGCATATCTCCAACTGCAGCCACAAGAAAACCTACCCGATATGGATATGAGCGCCGCATCTTACTTCTCCAATGATGCTGTCGATCGCCGTGTCTGCTGGCAGTGAGAAGACTGCCTTGAAGCCGACAAGCCATTGTGCTATCATCTTCCGACTTTCGGTGGCTACATAGATTGTTAGGCATCTAGTAACCGCTGGCAGTAGACACTCGACGAGCATCTGAAGTTGTTGCCCGAAGGCCCTTCGAATTCTGCTTCTGTGAGCAAGTTCCCTCTCATAACACAGCTTCAATCTCGCGATGGCCCATGTCCTTGCTGCTATTTCCATATTGAGCTTTCTCGCCGGCCCCTCATCGGCCTGTCAACGCGAGGCTCGGGACCGCCGTCATGCCCACCATGATGAACCCGATTTTGCCCTGAGAAGGCGTGGTCACGAGGCGATCACCTTCCCGCCAGTCCTCACTGACATCGAGTCCTTGTTGGTGAACTCCTTCGAAACCTCCACCATCGATGAATGGTCGTACTACTACACCCACGGGCTGCACCTCGCCGGCACGAACAAGACCATGGCCCAGTGGACTGCAGACCAGTTCGCGTCCTCAGGCTTCACCGCATCGCTGGCAGAGTACTGGACCTATCTCAACTACCCAGTCTCAGCCTCCCTCTCGCTGAACTACCCATCCGGCGAGGTCTACCACGCCACACTCACCGAAGAAGGCCTCGCCGCAGACGAGACAACCACATACCCAAACAGCGTCCCGGCCTTCCACGGCCTGTCCTGGGACGGCAACGTGACCGCGGCGTACGTATACGTCGGCCGCGGCCAGCAGGCCGACTTCGCGCGCCTGCAAGCCCTCGGCGTCCCCCTCGCCGGCAAGATCGCGCTCGCCAAGTACGGCGGCCCGTTCCGCGGGCTCAAGGTCAAGAACGCGCAGGACGCCGGCATGCGCGGCTGCGTCATCTTCACCGACCCGGGCGACGACGGCGCGGTCACCGAGGCGAACGGCTTCCGCGCGTACCCGGCCGGCCCCGCGCGCAACCCGACGTCCCTGCAGCGCGGCTCGGTGCAGTTCCTGTCGATCACGTCCGGCGACCCCACCACGCCCGGCTACCCGTCCAAGCGCGACGCCCCGCGCGCAGACACAAGCCTCACCACGCCGCGCATCCCGTCCCTGCCCATGTCCTGGAAGGACGCGGCGCCCTTCCTCGCCGCGCTCGACGGGCACGGCGCCACGGGCGCGCAGGTCAACCGCACCGGCTGGGTCGGCGGCATCGGCAACGTGAGCTACAGCACGGGCCCCGCCCCGCCGGGCACGACGATCTCGCTGGCCAACGTGAACAACTACACCATCGTGCCCATCTGGGACGCCGTCGGCGTCGTCAACGGCTCCTCCTCGCACGGTAGTCCGGACGAGACCATCGTCATCGGGAACCACCGCGATGCGTGGATCGTCGGCGGCGCGGCGGATCCGAACTCGGGCACCGCGGTGCTCGTGGAGCTGGCGCGGGCGCTGGGGCGGCTGCTGGCGACGGGGTGGACGCCGCGGCGGAACATTGTGCTGTGTAGCTGGGATGGGGAGGAGTATGGGATATATGGGTCGACCGAGTGGGTGGAGGAGTATCTCCCGTGGTTGAATGATACGGCGGTCGCGTATCTGAATGTCGATATTGCTACCTCCGGGCCGCATGTCGATATCGGCGCCACGCCGGAGATGCATGGAGTTATAGCGGAGCTTATGAAGAAGGTTTTGTGGCCGGTTGGGAACACTGGAGTGTTGAATGGCACTATGTATGAGAGTTGGGTTAGCGACGACGCCGACTTTGAGGTGCTGGGAAGTGGTTCTGACTATGTGTCTTTCCTGCACAACGGCATTGGGTCAGTGGACATGACTTCTTACAACGGGGGAACAGATCCAGTCTGGCACTACCAGTGAGTTTCCGTTCTTTTCCCAATCCAGTATGTGGATGGCTGACACTCGACCGTAGTTCAAACTACGACACATACCACTGGATGACAACCTACGGAGACCCCGGCTTCGTCCGACACAAAGCCATGGGACAGTTCCTCTCCCTCCTCGCATACCACATGGCAGACGATCCCATCATCCCCTTCGATATCCCCAACTACACCACCCAAATGCGCCTGTACTTCACCGATCTCCTTGCTGTGGTCTCACGAGCCAATGCCACCGACACTCTCGACCTCTCTCCCCTCACCGCCGCCATCGACGAGTTCGATCATGCAGCAAAGTCCATTGCAAGACTCGCCTCGGACGCTGCTGCATCGGGAGATGAGGTGCTCACAAACCGGGTGAACAACGCGTATCGTGACTTTCAGCGGGGCTTCACGTCGCAGGGCTTGCTTCCCGGCCGGGAGTCCTTCAGGCATGTTGTCTTTGCCCCTGGCATAGACACGGGCTACGCTCCTGTTACGTTTCCCGGCATCACAGAGGCCGTGGAGGCGGGCAATCTGACGCTGGCTTGTTCCGAGGTGCAGAGAGCGGCGACCGCTATCAAGGTGGCTGCGGGTATCCTGCTGGTGGCGTGCAACCGGTAGTGCCGAGTCAAGCCGTTTGAAACGAACACTACGTGCGGTTGGACATTTTATTCGATGCTCTCTTGTGACGTCTAAGCAAAGTTAGTAAAGGCAATATGATTATATGAATGCTGGGAAAGGTGGGGTATTCACTTACAGGCCCGCCATGCTGCACCGAACCTTCTTACAAGCACTCGCATCTGGTAATACCAGGCAACAATTGCTCTACCTGAAGTTAGTTGACTGTATTCCTGTGCTCAAACACTTGTAAAGATACTTCACAAACAGACAACACAAGCAATGTATCATAAAGTCAACATTCGGGTTCGACCAACATCGAGCCCCATTTTTGATACTACACTAAGAGAATGCCGCGAAGCGTTCCATCTGTTGATAAAGACTGAAGGATAAAACATGAAAAAGGTATCATAGACTCCATGAAATCATACATGAGAATTCCCCACCCCGCCATCACATATTCCTCAGAGAATCGTGTAACTTCTAGTTCTCAACTTTGAGCCGCTTGGATTCATTGTTTGGCTCGACGGGTTCCGACGCTCCGTTGGCGTGCATCTCTGGACTCTTCCTCTTCAACGATACCTCATCCCTCAAGAAACTCGGTCCAGACCCAACAACTGGAGTTGCAAAGTTCAGCGGACTAGGCAGTGTATTGCTTTCGTGGTGTCTCGGATATGAGTCCGCGAAAAATTGACTCGGGCTCGGCAGGTATTCGTTGGCCATGTATCGGGACGGGAGAGCCGAGGCAGGCGTATCCATGAGACTGTGATTGTGAGGTGGGTTGTTGGGAGCCGGTCGTGCAAAAGGATTTGGTGGCCCTGTGGCGCCAGCGGATAACAACGTTGTGGCCGCAGACGGTGACGGCGGTGGTAGCACAATCCCAGACGAATGGGAACCATCGTTACGTGTCGTTTGCGAAGTGGCATCGGTCGAATGTTGCCCAGCTGATGTAGACTCTGCCGTGTTGCTTCCCGTCTCGGATGGCTCGTCGGGAATCTGCACCTTCAGACGAGGCCGCGAAGGCCCACCCACGCGGAGGCTGTTCGCGCGAGAAGGTGGTGTGCGTGTTTGATCCGGAATCGACGATACTGACAATTGGCGCCGCTCTGATGAAGCACCCGCGGGTGATCCCTTTGGCTGTGGCGGTGAAGCTGGGTTCTGAGAAGTAGCAGCCGGCGCATCAAACGCAGGTACTCGACTGTGCTCGGGCTTGACCTGGGTATCCGTGAAAGCAGCCAAGTGCTGGGATAACACAGACCGGTTCTCGTCGATAGGTGTGAAGATGCTGTGCTGCTTCCGCTGTGGCAATTTCTTGATGGCCGAAACCGCGTCCATCGGAGGTGGCTGTGGTGCTGAGCGCTCCTGATGTTCGCCCTTGTGATCCATTGGTGCTGGCATTGCTTCCTGGTCTGCCTGCATCTGCAGTTGCGATCGTTGCGACGGTGGCGAAAGTCGGCGGACAGGCGCATTCGGAAGCCCACGGCGATGTTGCGGCGGCGAGAGCGAGTGCCTAGCCATTTGTGGGGGTGACGGTTGCTGGGGTACGTTCTGAGGCGGGAAATTTGGCGGCACGGACGACTGCCTCTGTTCGTGCATGTGCATCTGCATGTGAGGTGGTGGCGGCGGGTGAGCAAACTGGTGGTTCTGGGGCATATTGTTGGGCGCGTTTTGTGGGTTGTAAATAGCCGGCTGGGGAACATATGCGTAGCCATTTACCTGGTGACTCTGGGGATGTCCTTGGGGATGTCCTTGTGGGTGTCCCTGCGGATGACCTTGCTGAGGTCCGTATGGACCGACTTGCGGAGCAACCAGATTCGAGGCCATCCGCCTCATGTCGTTGCGAGATCCCGGCCGGGAGCCAGGGTGTGGCTGCGGAGTATGAGCCCTTTGCGCGCCGTGGAAGACCATTCCGTTGGGTATTGGCGGCGATGCTGAAGGAGTGTGGTGTCGCAACTGGTGTGGGTACCCAGGCTGGCCGTGGAAGTGCTGGGGCATGCCATTGGGTTGAGGTGTGCCATTCTCATCGTCCTCATCCTCGTCATCACCGCCACCATTGAAGTCGGCAGGGCCTTTGTGCTCGTTTGGACCGCCATGCTATCGATGGAGCATTAGTACATCTTCTCAGTCACGCCCACAGGAGGCTCAACGCGTGCCGATACGATACGTACATAGGTGTATCTCGTTATAAGCTCGCGCATATCGCCAGATGAATATTCGTAGAGTTTCTTGTTCTGGCCAAAAATAAAGACGGCGACATCGACGGAACAGAGGACGGAAAGCTCATGGGCCTTCTTGAAGAGACCTCCCTTGCGCTTGAGAAACGTCCTGTTATAGGAAGCAATATCAGCAGGTGTTGAGTGAGCACGCGCCACGCGCTGTGGGCGGAGAGCGAAGGAGTCAAGATGAGGGTGGTTGTGGTTCATGATGGCGGCTAGAGAGGAGTGGTGGTGCTGCTTACACTGAACGGTTCCTGTCGTCCTTGATGGCCTTTATTTCGATCTTTCTGCGACCCATCTTGAAGGTGGTTGAGGTTGATGATAGACTAGAAAATCTATTTCCGTGATGCTGGCCGTGAACGTTGGTCGCAAAAGGACCGGAGGCGACCCGGGTCGTGGGTCAAGTCGAAACCAGGCCCGTGGTTAGTAGTCGGCGAGGCAGTGGCAGTTGGCCGGGCTGAAGGATAAAAGCAGAGGTATGGCCTCAGCAAATTCAGCCAGGCTGAAAGGCGGACTCGACAAGGAAATAACAACAGCAGAAGCGCTATGTATAGATATGGGTCCGCGTGGCCGAGCGAGAGGTCGCGCACGAGTTGGCCGGCGGGAGCGTGCGTGGCTCTGCAACTATCAAGTAGAGAAAGCCGGAATTGGGTCGAAGTTGGGTCCAGTCGAGGGGCGCCAGTAGTTACACAAATGCCACAATGCACGCCAGTCTAGATGCAGGCAAGCTGATGGAGGAGCAAGGGAAAAGACAGGCAAGGGTTGAGCAGAAGGATTCGAGGGTAGTTCCGGTCGAATTTTGAGGAAATGGGAATGGGAGGCCGACGCAAGGACCCTCTTATTTGACCAGAACGCTGCGGCGCCGGCTGGCGTGTATATGTGCGATGCGCGTGCAAATGCGATTCAGCCGAATGCAAGGGCAAGGCAGAGCAATGCTGGCCTGGAGAATGCTACGGCGCGCAATGCAATGCAATGGTGGTGGACAAAAATCAAAGGTAAGGTTGATGATGGTGGTTGCTGTGATTTTGGATGGATGGGGCTGAAGGTGATGCTAATAATAGACAGGAAGAGGGAAAGGGCAGCGTGGGTGTGCAGGTGCGCCGGGGCAAGACCTTTTAGCCTCTCAGCATTACCAAAGTATCAGGGACGGGACCCACCGCGAACTTCGGCCTCGGAAGCCTGGCGGGAGAGTGGACAGGGCAGACAGGGCTAGCAGGTTGCAGTAGGGGCTGTAGTGTGGAGAAGGAGCGCCCTGGACGGGAAGGCGAGTAGGGTCGATGAAACGGGCAAGTCGATGTCGACGAACGAGCTCATTGGGGAGATGGCAAGTACCTCCGCCATACTTTTGGTACTGCAAAGGCACATCGTGCCAGTGGAGCATGCCATCTCCCAAAGACCAAGAATGCCGCGCACGAGCACTCCCCTGATCCCACCCCCTTCGGTCCACTTCGGCCCACACTAATGCTACTGAATTGCCTTTGGTTATTTGCAACATTTTCTTTGACTTTTGTTTTTGCCCAATCTTCAACATCTCGAGGCGGCCTTACTTCTTCCGGACCACTGGCTGATGAATGATGACAATGGACCGTCCGTCGAGGACGCAGTCTTCGCCGCTCTTCTTTTGTTCGCGCCTGTCATTCGAGTCTGGACACACGGATTGAGCGGGATGGGAGAGACATGGCTGGCGGCGCAACTCCGACTCCGCCGTTGAGATGATTTGCTTGACCGTTGCGGCTCCGGACTCGAGTCTTGTTCCTGTCAGTCGAAACTGGTGATCACGAAGAAAAGTCAAAAGGATGATCCAGGATCAAGGTGGATCAACAGGGGCCACCCCCAGAACCCACCGCACGCAGCATCACCAGCCCCTCCATGGCGACATGCAGGACCCCCGGCACAGTAATGGATTATCAAACCATGTCACGACCAAGCCCGAGAAGTCTTCTAACGGTCATTTTTCCTGATTGACCACTGATGCCCATTCTCACGGCAGCATCACAGCAGAAGTCAAGCTCTCAACCGCACTATTGGTTGAACTCCCAACACTGGGAAATGTCGAGACCTTTCTCTAAGCCCTTTCCATGGAGAACAAGCTCATCTTCGCGTTTGTCATCGACATGGCATTTCTTGCAGCCGAATTCCCTGACACTCCCGGTTGCAAGATGCTTGGCACATTGAAACTCCACCTGCGGACGACAGGACGACAAGTTGTTGCTTGAATTTGACGGGTTAGTGGGAAAGCAACCGACGAGGAAAACGTAGAAGATGGGATGAAATGGGATGGATGGTGGTCAGCAGCCAAGCAGCCCAGCAGCCGAGCCTAGCTGTGATCTACCTATAGCCTGCCTGCCTCTGCCTCCCTCTGGCAAGCAATATCGAGGTCAGCCCTATGACCTATTTGCCTCAACTGTAGAACATTAGAAACGCTGAGCTATTGCACGAGCATGACATGGCATCATCTCGATTCGCGAGGGTCCAGTGTCAACAGCTCCCAACAAGAAGGCCGATCCGAAGCTCTACAATTTGGGTGAGTCTGCCCAGCCTGGACATGTCCGAGGCCTATCAGTCCAAGTTTTCGGTAAGCAAAAGCCATGAGGCTCCTGCATGAGTTCTGCTTCAGCCTTATCGCCATGCGCAAAGCTTGATAGTGACATAGATAGCACAGCTTGACCAGTTGACATCTGTCAAATTCAACTACCTTGTCCAAGTTACCTACTATAGTTAGCCTTCGCTACGGAAGTCCGAACATAGCTTTCAAATATCGTCATGGACAGGCACAGTACAATCTACCACATTCGGCCATCTCATCTATCTCCTACCTGGCACCTCCCCCAATCTGCATGTCGTGCATCGAAAATCTACCTATACAATACAGTATAGTATGCCATATGCACAAAGTTCCATATTTGGGGCTGTGAATGCTTCCCAAGATTTCGTCTGCATGTCTCCACCCGTCGAACCAACATCGCGGGAACCAGCGTTTTGCCGAGCGGCTCGTTGGAAGGGGACGAACACGTGCCTGAGTCGCCTACAGATAGCAGATAACGGCTAGAGCTCCTCCTCCTGCTGCTGGGCCTCTTCCTCCACTACCTCCTCGCTTGTGTTTTTGTTCCACCAGAGTCGAAAGCGATCCGGGCCGCTACCACAAAGTAATGAATCCCGAGTGCGGGTCCGCGTTTCGTGCGACGGCTACCTCGGCTTCGTTCCTCTCCAGAACGCGTCTGAAAACTCGCCCATTGGGCGAATCTTTGCGCCCGGAGGAAGGAAATAAAAGGTCTGGTGCAGTGTAGCAGTATCTCGTGTGTACCAAGTCGAGTCAGCCCTAAAACCAGGCATCACGCCCTGCATCTGCGTCACGGCTTCCCGGTTTTCTTGACAATCCCGGAATACGCTGGGCCCGAGTCATCGTCGGGAGATAGAGGTTGTGTGTGTGGGGGGGGGGGTGTAGCTTGCTCAGTAAGCATCCTGTCCCCGCCCCAGAACTTTGGAAGACGCTACCGCCCACCTCGTCGAGCACAAGAAACGCCACATATCACCAACACTCGGCACAAACAGCAAACTCTCTTGTTTGTTGGTGGTTTCTGCAAAGCCGATCTAGCTTCCTTCTTGGAATATTCCATCACTCACTCTGGTAATAGCTTCCCATGGAATATTGTCCGCATCCGACCTATCATACCCCTACCCACCCCTCCTCGTCCTCCTCCCCCGGGCCCTGACTGGTCCAAGCTCCCCCACTCGCTTGCATCATCCTGCACGGCACACGCACACTGCTTGCGGGGCATCACCATCGCCTGATCGATAACCGCCCGGGCGGCTATCTTCTATTTTTAGTTTTATTTTTAGAATGGAATCGGACGTCAACGCTTCCTCTCACCTTGCAATCGGCTTTTCTTTTCTCAAATTCCAAGACCTCACTGGCTAATTTGTCTTGTCCTCCGCACCTGGTCACAGCATGAGTAGCATCTGGACTCCATATTTAATTTACTATGCCGCACGACGAACCCAATCCGGGGTAAAGTTCCCAAAGATGATCGGTTGTTTTCTATTCTCGGCCCCTCCAAACATGGATCACACCGGAGACATGTGTCGATAGCGTCAATATGCCACTCGGTCAACCAAACAAACGGTCTTGCTGTGCCACGATCAGACAATCTTGTGATGCGCGTGGCAAGCGGCAGGAGGTCGGTTCTCGAACGCCCAGACCCGATGGGGGCTACAAGCGAGCACTTTGGAAACGTCAAATGAAGCTTATGCAGAGTTCTAAGCTGGTATCAGTGGCATCGCCTAAAGGAGCAGTCGACGGTGGAAATCGGAAGATCGATGGGATTGACAAGCGTCAGCCGAGGGGGGGAGAAAAACGATGGAAGGATTTCCAAACTATCTGCCCAATGTGAGATGGACGTGGGGGCCGGTCTCACACGTCAGACCTGCGACCAAAGCGCAGACCCCCGAAAGCAGGCATATCTTGTGGCTAATTGCAGCCATCGAGGGTGTTGGCTCTTTCGCTCGCTTGATGCGCGCCGGCGATGAGGCTCTGCTTGGAGCTCCAGTGAGCTTCTTATCCAGGAAGTGCAATGAAACTGTACTCCCTTCGCCTACTCTGCCTACAAAGCAGTTACAGGTATCAGCCAGGAGCTCAGTACTTGAGCCTACAGCCCGCATCGTGTACCTTCCTCTCCTTGTCAAACCAGAATAGCTTCCCCAAACCCAGTCTCCCGGATCGACAAGCCATGCTCCCTGTCCCAAACGTGCTCGAACTTGATTCAAAGCACTTGTGAGAACAACGGTGGGACCACTCGTGATCGCGAATCGCGCTCGGGTGCAGGAGCAATCTATGCGTCGAAGCCGTTTCGAAACAGAATCCACCAGGCTGACTCCAGCCGGCCCACTCCTGGGACCTGCAGCACCCCATCGTGGTGTGAGTGGGTATGAGGCGAAGGCTGCCAGGCACTCCCGTCTGACATCAGGCATGCTTGGCTTGGGTGTGTACGGTAGATCGGCTGGGGCGGGAGGATTTTCTTGCACGGTCTGGTAGGCTGCGTGATCATTATCAACCTTTTTCTTTTCTCTGCCTGTCTTCTGTCCTGCTCCCATTTGCGGATGTCTACATGACAATCAAAGGAGGCGGCCTTGTGTATAAATCTCAAGAAAATGCCTTGGGGAATGCTCTCAGCTGAGTGTATCTAATAACCCTGGAAAGGTGTAATCGTGATATTGATCTCGACTGAATGGTCATTGCAGGCTATCGAAAGAGTGACTGCTGGCTTGAAGGCTACAGCCGCCTGACTCTGATCCTGCCCCGAGGGACTGACGTGAGCTCCAGTGTCAAGCTCAAAGTGAACATTGATCCCAAGGAGGTCAGACCACAGACATCAAGTCACCGCACGTGCGCCATACCTTCACTGGAAACACTGCGTTTTGAGGACTGGCGCACGAGGCATGGTGACCCTTGTGAACGCACATAGATCGCGTTGGCCTGCAATCTTCAAATTTGTGCTGCACCGCGGGAAGAAGACTGATTGATGAATTGAGTCTGTGGGAAAGTCTGCATTTCTTATGCTACTACGCTAAATTTGGTCTTACATCAAGATGGGTTGAAGCGATAGACGGCTGTTCCTTGAACACAGGCACGCAGCTACAATCCCTATGCTAGCTGACGGTCCATATTCAATAGCTGCTTGGTAGTGATGATAGCTTCAATTATAATCACCTTGATCTGAGGGCTTGTGTGCGCAGGTGAAGCGCGCGCTGTAGACTATTCGCAAGTGATAAAGGGACCCAAACTAAAGAGACTATCAGCATCTCACTCGAGCCACCCCAGCCCTCCACGGGTAAGCCACTCATCCATTCCCCTGAAATCACAGCTACTAGTCTCCAAGCCCATCTCACTGCCCCTGCTCCTACCTAGGTATACAAAGCATACCCACCGACCCCCGCTCACAGGTGCACACGCCCATTTCTCACCCGGGCCGTCTTTCGATTCCCGCGCTTCGCCTCACAAATCAGCGTTCATCCCGAGCCCGCCAACCATAATCACCTTGCCAGCAGGCTACCAACCAGAACTCAAAATGTTCCTTCTTTACACCAAGCCCTAAGCGCTAGCCGCCCAAGACGCGGCCCGTTAGACGCGGCTTGCATGGATGGCGATGATTGTCTTTATGCAAATGCCATGCAATGCAACCCAGCTGTGGCACCCGACCCCACTTGACTGTCCTAGCTCCTGTTTCTATTCATAGAAACATGGTTCGACGACGTCCCTCTTTTCGTTCGTCTCCTTACCGTTATGCATGACTGTAGTGGGATCTCACGCAGATAGGGGATGGAGCTCGAATCGGAAGGATTGTTCTGCGGCGTCGACATTGGGAGCGCGGGCGGCACAGCGACACATCACCGTTGCATCATCAACTCCAAACCAGTCCCTCGGAACCGAGCACACTGCACGCGCATGCACGCGATTCAAGCTCAAAGCTTCCATTCTTCCTCAAGTCTGCCAAACTGTGTCGAAGCCCTAAAAGCCTATGATCTGCGCACGTCAAATAGGTATGCTATGTAACCCTGTTACTCTGCATGGCCCACCAACCACTCGAGCCAACTGATTCCCTTTTTTTCGCTATCATCGTCCCCGATGTGGTGTTGGTCAGGAACCCAGAGACCGGCCCGCCCGCCAGGTCGTTCCGCCAACACCACCAACACCTGCAGCCCCATCAGATCCCATTCTGTGCCGCGACTAGGGCCAGTAGCCGTCATTATCAAGAACGCCCTTCGCCCCCCCCCCCCCCCCCCCCTTTTAAACACCCCCCCCCCCCCCCCCAAAAAACCCCCCCCCCCCCAAAAAACAGCCCCCCCCGCTGCCCCCGGTGGGGTTTTTTTGTGGGGCGCCCCCCCCCCC